>JACEVL010000842.1:245000-257500 GCA_020284085.1 Aporrectodea caliginosa
GATCCAACAAAACGGGTCCCCGTTGACAGTGCCATGGATATAATAATGTCATGGATATATCGTCTCCTGTCGATGACAAGCGCTATAGGCCTACACATTTATAATACCTAGTAACTAAAATTAGCCCCTAGCTTCTTAAATCGCTTCCGGCACAAAGTTTATATAACAAATACCGGCGCTAATTAAACACCTTCTTCTGTTTAGAATTTTTGTCTTAAATTAGTTCTTCTCTTTCTGCCTCGCCCGTTTCTTCTGTTTCTCGACTACCTTCTTTCTTATCTAGAGTTAACATTTGTCTACAAAGCAGACGAGATTAAGGTTCGAAAATCAATCGTTTGAGAACTTCTGAATATCGTCAACCGTCAACGCCATTAATTACGAACAGGCCTCACTCAGATCGAGGGCTCATTGCGGTAGTCAGCGGAAGGCCAAACATTTGAAGTTATACCACTGAATATGGAATGGCAAAGGTTGGTAAAGTTATGGTAAAGTTATGGTAAGGTATGGTGACGTTCTGATCAGATTAACCGATACGAGGAACCTAAACGAAGTCACAGCAGTCACAGCAGTTATTAAAATGATTAAAATAATTAACTACGAAGGGAAAGCAATGACCGTAGCGTCGACATTGCAATTGTCTCTGGCGTTTTCTGTTCTGTGGCAGACAAAACCAACAACAGTTGTAATCGGTCAGTTAAGGGAAAGAGTTGGCCAATTGTGAAATGCAGTCATAACTTTAAATATCAATTGGGTTTTTCATAAATTTTAATAGTTATAATGAGTCAGTAAAGGGAAACATTCGGCCAATTGTGAAAATACAATCTTAGCTTTAAGTAGCAATTGGGTTTCCTCATACATTTTAATGGCGGATCTAGGGCGGTTGACGTCATAGGGTTGCACGTCCGACAGTTAAGTGGAGTTGACGTTACAGGGTTGCAAGTCCAATTTAAACTATGATAAGTCTTAAACACTACATGCTGAATCCATGCAGTTCAATAAAGCAGAAGCCATGGCTCTACAATTCATTGGCGAAGTCTTTTCTGTGCTTACAAATATCTCGTAGATTAGCGAATCCGTTGTCTGAGATTTCCATGTTCCATCTTACTGGTTATCATTTTCCATCTTGTTGCATTTTGAGCATTCAGTAGGCAATACTACAGCGGCTGTTGCTTCAATTCTTCCTCTTCCTAATACACGATGTTCAGCAGAAGAACATTCGCTTTATCGTCCATCGTTTAACAAGTAAAACAATCGTCGTTAACTGTCATTGAGTCCTCTTGTGTAATGGATTTAGTCAAATGTACCACCTACAAAAGTCCGAATTATACTGTATAACATCGTGGATATTCATGAGACAAAACTGGAAATTCAATCTCGAAAATTTTGTGGCTCTAGTTACCTAACACAGCCGAGTTTTTACAACATGAAAGTCATCAAAGACAGCTCTGAAATCGCACGGCTTCAAAAGCAACGATAATGTTGCGATTCAACAATTGTAAACCTTTCCGAAGAAATGACATAGTGTCAATTTATAACAGCAGATATATAGACCTATATCGTCATGAGACTACTTCAATAAAGCCCTCATGCCGACCACAGTAATCACTATGCATTGAAGTAATATTATTTTAAATAATACTAATTTTCTTCTCTCGTAGCCTTGCGCACCGAAAGCTCATCTCACCGGTTTACTCTGCTAGAGGGGCTTCATAAATGTTTGAATACAATACAATCAATAATAACTGCTATTGTTTTACGCTACATTTGTAGTTGTCGTTTTTCTCTCCTCGCAGATTATGTCCACACTTTTACTTTGCTGATCGCTTGTCTGTTGTTTCCTTTCTGACCATTACTGAAATTAACAAACTGTTATTCCACTTTCTCATACTGGCAGGTAATTAGAAAGGCAACTGCACTTAACATGTTCTCTTTTCGTTTCCTTGTGGAATAATTGAATAATTCTTCAGCTAAAAGCAATTTGAAACGTCAGGAAACCACTCGACACAGTTCCACGATATACATATGAACACATTGTAATTTGTACGCACGTATATATATATAGGTCTAATATATAAATGACATAATATTCATATACAATACATAATTCATGTGTATCTGCATTTGTGCATAATTATCTTCTGGCCGTTCTGGGGATTCTATAAATGTAACGAATCGTTGCGGAAACCCGCAGATCATCGGTTCCTGCTGAATGAAGAGTTTCAGACCAAATACGCCTAATCAGGGTAAGTCTTTTGATGGGCGATGCCTTTCTTTAGCTCCTATATTTATATTATCACCAAAAAGACGCGTCAAAGGCTCGTGAATCGTGATCTGTCTTAATGCGACAAATGCAGATTGTCTTTAACCGAAGCTCTACACATTCTGCAGTGGTCTTACTGTGATTAACTGACTCAAAAGCATAACGCGTCTAAGAAACGGTTATTTTGCACCTCATTTGCTAGATTTGTGAAGCTGTTTACAAGTTAATGTAACTTGAAATACATTCTTTGCTTGACTCACAAGTTGTTTTTGAAAGGATAGCATTGTAATAAACCTTTGCTCATATATATATATATGAGACTGGTTCCAAGAAACTGCGGCTTACAATAATAGGTTGTTCGCGCGGAATGTTTAAGTTGAAATTGAACATCCAAGTATAAGGCACTTACATTTGAACTGAAACATTGGTTGAATCAACTACATTGCGGCACTGCATTTGAAAAATAGTCAAACTAAACCTAAGCAGTTTCACTAAAGAAGAAATACGAATGAACTAAATCATACTAATAACACGATTGTATAGTATTTACCTCATACCCATCTAGGCTAGACGAAAATCGCGAATTCAGGGAATTCACGGAAACCGTTAATTTTGAGGTTTGTCGTGAATTTCAGCATTTCCCGTGATTTGCCGTGATTTTTCACACATGCTGCACTTTTGTGTCGAAATCCATAATTTTTGTTATGTAAAACACAATAAATTGGACCTAAAATGGCCGCCTTGGTCTTGTTTAGTGCATTGGCCAAGAACGAAGACATTTTTAGTCAACTGCCAGATGGCACCAAAAGTAAATTTAAAGCATTGTATTCTGACTTGAAGCCGTGACATCGTTAAGTTTTACTTACTGACTAAGTCACAATGTGTCTGCGCTGACGTTACGTCGTAAATGGAGTGAAAAGTGTTTGTCAGTTAGATGTTTTATGAACACAATATGACTGTGTAATGGGACCGTGAATTCGCCGTTAATTTGGCAATTTAAAAAAAGTATGCTGTGATTTTTCACTTTTCGACCCTGATTTTCGTCTAGCCCTACCCATCTATGCCAAATTTTCATATCATCCAGGCTATGCACATCTAACTGGTTGGAGACCTACTGACTGGTCCGTGGTCTCCTACAGGATAGCGTCTAAAGGCTCTCTCTCTATATTCTCCACATCTCTGTATGATCTGTTGATGCTCTTGACTCAATTTCCGATTAAATATACCATCAAATTCCCATATTTATAGAAGTCCTAGTGTCTTCTCCATGTGGTGTTTGAGGCTGCGCAGGAGAAAACTTTGTTTCCTAACGCATTCAAGCATTATCTTGTGGCTTTAGGCTCTTTGAGCTGATGGCTCCAGCAATCTCAAACCGTCTCAACCAAACAGACTGTTAAGAAATGCTGAACTATGCAACAACTTTTACTGTATTACATTACTCTAAACTAATACTAATCACATTAATCGTAATTCTGTTTCAATAGGTATCAGAGTATTCTTCAGGATGAAGGTTTTACTACTCATCGTTGCTGTGGCTCTTCTGATGAACATAGTGCAGGCGAAAGCCTATCACCCTTTCAAACTGGAACGCCCGATTTTCCTTGAAGCATCTTTGGCTGACAATCTTGAGACCATGGAGGAGAAAGAGAAGGAGACGGAGAGTGTTGCTCAAACCTGTTGCTCTCCGAAGTCGTTCCAGGGCACCATGCACCGCTATCAACCTGGAATGTCCGCTCCAAGTCAGACAAAGATCTTCGTCGACGCTGACAACAGGCGTGTAGCAGATATCGATGGCGTAGAGAGGCATGTCACGAGCTGTTCATGTTGCTTCTGTACACTCACAACCATAGTCGAACAAAAGAAGCTCTGCCAACAACACATTGTGCTCAATGTCAGTTTCGACAACATCTATGATCGCTGCGTTCCACAGAAAGCCACCAATCTAGGAACCGTCAAAATGGGAAAAGATGGACTCCCGCAGTCATCGATGATCGTCCAACAATGGGGCTACTCCATCGGGGAAAACTATGTCAGGAGGATGGTGACGGCCAATGGATGCTTTCCTGTTGCGGATATTCAAACTCGCAAAGCCGGACCTTGCCAGTCAGAACTGGTCGATGTCTTCTACTTCGACTTGGCATCACCAGTCAAAGACCCAAGAGTGTTTGCAATTCCGCCATACTGCCCCAGAGCTAAAGAAGTGGAAGCAGTCCGCGATGAGAAACCTGAGTGGACTCCTTTCTACTTGCGCTTCAAGTGAGAAGAAACTTGACCCCACCTGTCAGAGTCATGCATAACGACAGGCAAAAAAGATGGCCAGTTTCTCTGACGTACGCTAACACAATGTAGCCATCTAGTACATGGTGCTTTTAAAGCTTTTTAACACACGCAGCCTACCTAATCTTATTACGAATTGTATCAGATGTAGGGCCTAGCACATTACAATTGTTACGTAATCTGTAGTTATTACCAAGATGTGCATTGCGATATTGATTTCAGGATAGCTGCAATTAAAATTAACAACAGTTACAGGCCTAATATAAAAATTTAACGTTTTATGCAACTATATTTTAAATCCAGTTATTACCGGATAGTAAATTAAATAATGATGAACTCAATAATTAGAAATATATGTTACTCTGGCTGTTGCTTCAATATAAGTGATCTACGATTCATTACAGTAAAAACCCAGTTTCAGAATGATTATAAATGGCTCATGAACACATTTTCTGGGTTTGATCTCTTGGTCAGTGGTTCAAATATCAGTTAATTCGTTCAAAGCTGTTAAATTTATATATGATAACTCCTTCCGTGCTTATTTGTTATTTTAATGACTGCTATAGCTTATTCTCTTGTATCTTAATAACATTTAGTATCACTGCGATACCCAGAAACTAACAACTAAAGCATGTTGAAATCCTTTAAAAGTGTTGGTTAATTGTTGTTGCTATTATTATCATTATCATTATCATTATCATTATCATTATCATTATTATTATTATTATTATTTTTTTTTTTTTGCCCCGAGGTATACATGATCCCTCAGGGACTTAATATTAATTAAGAACAATAAAATTCGTCTGGAACGGCAATTATTATTATTATTATTATTATTATTATTATTATTATTATTATTATTATTATTATTATTATCATTATTATTATCATTATCATTATTATTATTATTATTATTATTATTATTATTATTATTATTATTATTATTATTATTATTATTATTATTATTATTGTTGTTGTTGTTGTTATTATTATTATTATTATTATTATTATTTTTTTGCCCGAGGTATCAATGATCCCTCAGGCGATCCAAACAATATCCGGAGATGTTACTGATGGTGGTCTGGAACGGCAACTCACTCGGCAGTGTATTTTTATTATTATTATTATTATTATTATTATTATTATTATTATTATTATTATTATTATTATTATTATTATTATTATTATTATTATTATTATTATTATTATTATTAGCTCTATTATCGATATACTCTGTTGGATCTGTCCAGAGTTCGCCGCTCGTCGGCTCCCGGCAGCCTTGACATGGTGCCCTGGAAAGCCACCGCGTTGAAGCGTTGGATAATGACCGATAGGCCTTGGAAGAGGAAGCTTGTTTCGCGAGTGTCACCGGTAGTCTTCGACAGTCGGCTTCCGGTCTCCGATAAGAAGTCGAGGCCCTCTCTGTTGAAGGGACCGAAGGTTTCTATGGCGACAGGTACGAACGTGTATCTCCTTTCCAGCTCCGAGTACCTGACGTGCTTCCTTGCGGCGGCCATCTCTGCCGCCCCACCAGCCGCGGCCGCTGTCTCCGAAATGTATGAGGCGGCCACCGTGTCCACCACCGTCGCATCCCATAGTAAGGTCCGTCCACCACTCCACGGTATCAAGGTCTGCCCGTCCGGTCTTTTGCCATCCGATCTAGTCAGGCCGGACGGCTCTTTGACTGCCGGGATGCCAGCTCTGTTGAGGCTACGATGGATGAGGTCATTGATATTGCTGTGCCTCGCTTGTCGGCCGAATCCCAGTGAGCACGACAACCCATGCGTACCTCTAGACGAAACGGAAGTACCGCATGCGCATACGTGCGGCTCGCATATGGCCACACCCAATCTCAGGCCAACCGCTACCCTTACGGTCTCGTCCTCCAGTCTGAGGCCGTGTGCAACAAGCGGGAGAGCATGCAACCAATCCGATGCGTGCGATGACTGTGAGGCTCTTAGTCTCGCTTGGTATTATTATTATTATTATTATTATTATTATTATTATTATTATTATTATTATTATTATTATTATTATTATTATTAATAGTAGTAGTAGTAGTAGTAGTAGTAGTAGTAGTAGTAGTAGTAGTAGTAGTAGTAGTAGTAGTAGTAGTAGTAGTAGTAGTAGTAGTAGTAGTAGTAGTAGTAGTAGTAGTAGTAGTAGTAGTAGTAGTAGTAGTAGTAGTAGTAGTAGTTGTTGTTGTTGTTGTTGTGGTAGTAGCAATAGTAGCAGTAGTACTAGTAGTAGTAGTAGTAGTGGTAGTAGCAGTATTAGCAGCAGTATTAGTGTCGGGCCCACACAAAAACGTGATCCAACAAAACGGGTCCCGTTGACATATGCCATGGATATAATATTGTCATGGATATATCGTCTCCTGTCGATGACAAACGCTATAGGCCTACATGTACACATTTCTAATTGCAGCAAAAATTAACTAGTAGCTTCTTAAAGCCGACAAGAATGTCTTAGTCGCTTCCGGCACAAAGTTTATATAACTTACTTCGGCGCTAAATAAACACCTTCTTCTGTTTAGAACGTTATTTTATTTTCTACCGTTCTACGGCGCACCTACAAAGTAACAAAACAAAGTAACATCGTGTGGCTGTGAACCATGATTTTATTACACGCGTGATCCAGGCATGGGAATGGTACACACGTGCCAGTAACTTTTCCTATAGGCCTACAATCCCTACATTGCATCAGAAAGCAGGTCGTGGACTTAGAGCGCGGGGGTTCACGTCTAAGAAGAATTCCCGAATATAATAATGGATTTTGAGTCTATTTATATTTTAGTTTTTAAATCATCCGTCTCCTGTTTATGTCGTCTGACCCATATTACACGAGTCACCCGTTAGATTGGCCCAATTAATTTTAACTCCCATTGTAATCGACACCACCCCAAAGAAGCCCGGGCCGAGCAAAGGTCCTCCACAGTCTGGCCTGGTTATGTCGAAAGACTGTCAGACCCTTGGCTATAAAAGCCATCGGTTGGAAGTGTGTTCTAAGTCGAATCCAGATCTTCTGCCGTTTCTTCTCCTGCAACAGTCGCCGACCGAAGATGTCTGAGACTCTGAAGCCGATACTGACGAAGGCCTTCAACGAGGTCGACACGACGAAGTCTGGACACATCTGGGCCAAGGATATCGAGACCGTACTGCATCTCTACAACGACAATCCAGAGGTCATGAAGAAACTGGACACTTCGTTCATCAAGAAGGAAGTACCGGTAAGTCGAATTAGTCTAATTAGTCTCATTAGTCGCATTATCTAAGGCAGCAATCGAACACAGTATAACACAATATAAATGAGAACGCGTAACAAGACATGGAATAAGGGCAGGAATGAACTTTACAAATGACCGTAGAAGATGAAGATAATTTATTCGTACCCATCGATGTCAAATGGCTGGCGTCAGGAACTGATGGTGGTGGTGATGATTAGGGGTCTGCGGGTAGAGCATTTTGTCTACCCGACCCGTACCCGTAATACAGGACCGTTACCCGTACCCGTACCCGACCCGTAGTCAAATTTTCTACCCAACCCGACCCGTACCCGCGGGTATACCCGTACCCGTATCATAACCGCCACGTCATTAATTATAGGCCTTCTCATGGTCCTAGTTCTTACCAGTCCAATAGTCTTCCAAAGCATGTAGTAGTAATAATAATAATAGGTTGATGATAATAGCGATGGTCACAGTAATAACAATAAAAATAACAATAACAATAACAATAACAATAATAATAATAATAATAATAATTTTAATAATAAAAACAATAATTACACCATGAGAATGGTGATTACAGTGAACCTGCTTAATGAACAATGTGAATTATTTAATTTTCGTAGTATCTTTTTTCAGATTTAAGGCTCAAAATCAAATGACTAATCAATCTATATTTATTACTCCATGGTATGAAACTCAGCTCAGACATATGTAACAGCGCTACGATTGTGTTAATGGAAATAAGCCACTTTATAACTGCAATTTGAACAAGTTCACTAAGGCGCACAGATTATAGTTAAACACAGGCATGTGGTACTTAGATAGGATGCCGCCAGTTATAGCAAGTCTTTGATGGCTTACGATTACATCCCCAAACTTCACGTCGGTACGGGTAAAACCGGGTATACCCGTACCCGTAATGCTCCTACCCGTACCCGACCCGACCCGTGAAATACTTACCCGACCCGTACCCGACCCGCGGGTACGCGTCGGGTACGGGTAAACCCGCGGGTACGGGTATACCCGCAGACCCCTAGTGATGATGATAGTGATAACCTAGTTCCTGCCGTGCACATCAGGCAACGCATCTTCTCCAGTCGTCTCTGTCCATCCCTGGGCTTCCGTACTCGCCCCAAGACATTCCCAAGCATCTCAAGTCGTCTCTCATGGTCTTTCGTGGTCTTCCACTTCTCCTTTTAGCTTCATGTCCCCATATGATCACTTGATTGGCTCATACACCCTTGTCCATTCGACCTCCTGCGCCATCCACTTAATCTTCTATCTGTGCTTATCTCCGTTTACATCGATCTGGCTTTACCAATCGATTCTATTTCAATGCGATCTCTATGCGACCAACCACTGAAGTCTGGGACATTGTGATTACGGCGCTACAAAAGTTATTCGACAATAAGTTAGATCGGCTCAGAATAGATTGGATTAGATCAGATTAGATTGAACCGTGTTAAACTGGTATTCATTGCACCTTTCCTTGTTCAGTAACACATTTGGATGGTGTGCTCCTCGGCGTGATGTTGTTTTCGACTATTCTACTATTCTAGTTTAAGTTATTCGGGATACCCTTCACTGGCTCCCTATTCAACATTGGGTACGGTTCAAAATCCTTGCCCTCAGGCGTAACTGCCTTGTTGGGTTGGCCCCATCCTACCTGAGGTTCTTTTGTACCATGGTCTCCTCCTTACCTGCGAGGGTCTCTTTGCGATCTTCGACTCGTGGCCTTATGGTTGCCCTGAGCATACGCTCTGCTACGGCCCACTCTAGGTGCTTTGTCCGTGTTGGCCCATCAGCTTGGAACTGTCTTCCCCAGTCTCTGCGCCTTGAGTTACTAGCCCTCTCAGATCCGGAGATGCCTTAAGATTTTTTTGAGCCCTAACTCTTCCTTCCCTAGGCCTAGGTTCCTCTGATATAAAATAACTTCTCCCATTCAATTCTTTGCTTGAATATATAAATTTGTTTGAATGTATTAATCTTGCCATGTACAGTGCTGTGCGTTTGCTAGTGCTTCTCAGTAAAGAATATTCTTACTTACTTACTTACTTGTTCGCTGACGCAGGCGCTGACGCTGGTCGAGAGTGCTGCTGATTTCTGAGCGGCGCTATATAAATGTTCGCTTACAATAATAATTACAATTTCAATTACAATTACATATGCATACATACAAATGCAGGTTTCTTCTACCTCTTTCGTAGCAATAAAAATTTTCTTACTTCCGGAGCCTAACGAGAGTTAACTGCTTCCTTTCTTTCTCAGCATTTCTACAAAACAACTGCGGACAAGGACAAGATGGTAACCCTAAAGGAGTTCCTCGATTACTACTTGCCTCTCATCCCACACTGGTAGTTCAGCACAGAAGAGGAACAACATCGCATCCACAACATCCATGCGAGGACATCCTTTCGACGAAGTATAGCCATCAACCAACAACCAATGCTTCGCCTCTGAAGATATTGAATGTTGTGTCGATTAGATGGGTTTCAGATAACTGTTCTATTACAGTAAAAGCTTATAAAATGTGGCCTTTTAACCTATGAATCTTTATAGCATGCAGTGCTATGGAATCTGTATTTTATACACGTATATGCATATTTGTATGTATGTGTATAAAATACGGGTTTGACGATGATTTTATACTGGACTTTAGTGGTTCCAGTAGGATGCAAAGCCAGTAGGATGCAACAGAGCTTTTAGTTGAGACATTTATTTTAGCGGCTAGTCTGATACTTAAGTAGAATGAGCATGTGAATGTTTCATTTGTACTACATCAAAACATTGCTTAATGAAATCAGCCAATTTCTGGTGAATAAAAACTTCATTTCAATATCGAGTTGGTTTATCTTGAATTTCCGTTGAAAATCTCGACCATCGAGAAAATTATGCAGCCCAAAATTAAATTCCTTAATTTTGAAATCATTACATTGTCCCGTGCCAGTGGCATGGTGATAAGGCAGATGATGACTGCACTACAGTAAATATTTAGATAAGTACTGGATATAATTTTTAGTTGTATCGGTAGCTAGTTTTTGTATGTCATTAGAAAAAGACAAGATAATGACGAACATATCAAGGCATAAATGTTTATAATGAACAGTGGAAGCGCTCGATTACCGGATAGTTTTGGTCCCGCGTCGGTTGATGCCCTGTTCATTAGATAAGTTACCAAAATTGACTCGATGACCAGGTCTCTGGCATTCAATCAGTGATCAAATTACCTTACGTTATATAATTTTGCTCAGCATTGTCTTAAGGGGATTTAGGTAAATGGTAACACTCCGGCACTATCGGCATATGATCAGCGTGGACATGGGATCGATTTTCGCAACCCTCTCTATAGCACTACGCCTAATGCCTGGAACCTTTGCGGCCATGCTCTTCTCTGACCTCAAGACTGTTCTCTTTAGCAAGGCTTGGGCCTCGAGTGTTCCAGAGTAGATAATCGTGGCGACCCGCTATATAAATCTCCGAAATAAAACGAATATAGCCTATGTAGGCCCTATTATGTTATCCTCTGCCGTACTTGATCTTGGTTTCACGCTGGATGAAGAGCTAACCTTTGTTTCACATATCCATTGTCTCTGTCGCCATTGTTACAATCAGTTACGACAGCTTCGCCCTGTTGCTCGCTCGATTACTCTTGGCGCCACTGTCGTACGTCAATCAATCAATCAATCAATGATAGAATTGATATAGCGCCTCTTCAAGGGCTCTACTCAGAGGCGCTCCCAAGCCAGGCCTGATCATAGAGAAAAGTCTTCAGTAGGGCGTAGAAGGAAGACAAGAAGTGAATACGAGGAGATAGGCGAAGGAAAGATGGTATTCACTTCTTCATCATAGCTCGACAAGATTACTGGTTTAAATCCATCCATGTTGGCCTCCCGGCTGGGCGGATGGGGTGCCGAGATCGGGTTTTTGCCCTCCGTTTTGCACACCCCATCGGGCTCCCCAGATTTTGTCACATCTCTGGCAATGTGCTTGACGTGCTCCACTGACTTCTCCTCCAGCAAAAGATCGCATACCGGATCGCTGTTCTGGTGTGGCGGTGACTGCTGGCCTTTGCCCCAGCCTACCTTAGAGAGCTCTGCTGCCCTACCCTGGGTGTCAGAGGCACAACTAACTTCTGTACAGTTTGACCTGCCACGGTAGCCTTTAGAAATAACAATCCATTAACAAATAAAATTCAGATTTTCCTTCATGAGCCATTTTAATCCAGATTTGTAAAGAACTCTATCTCCCTGCTGTCGCTTTGCAAACAACAGTGAGTCAATTGCAGATTGTTGCACTTGCTCTTGCCGTTATTGATGCCGTTGCTGTAGCTGCTCTTCGCCAATATATTTAGCACAATTATTCGTTTCCTCAGCGTTACATAAATTTTCAACAAATAACTCTTTTCTTTTTGCCTCGTTCGTTTCTTCTGTCTCTCGACTATCTTCTGTCTTATCTAGACTAAACACTACTCTACAGACCGAACAAGATTACGATGCGAAGCCCAATCGTGTGGGAACTTCTGAATATCGTCAACACGATGAGTTAGGAACACGAATCGAGGGTTAATTGCGGAAACCAATGATAAGGGCTAAAAATTTGAAGTCACGACAAACCAACAGCAGTTATAATTGGCCAGTAAACGGAAACAGGTGGCCAATTGTGAAATACAATCATAGCTATATAAATTATAGCAATTTGGCTTTCGTAAATTTTAATAGCGGATCTATGATCAAT
>JACEVL010000842.1:262500-537500 GCA_020284085.1 Aporrectodea caliginosa
CTGAAGTGGAAGCAGTCCGCGATGAGAAACCGAAGTGGAAACCTTTCTACTTGCGGTTCAAGTGAGAAGAAACTTGACCCCACCTGTCAGAGTCATGCATAACGACACACATTATAAATTTGCCAGTTGCATGACACGTTTATAGTGTAACCATCCAGCACCCGTTGCTTCTAAAGCTTTCTACAGACACACGCAGCCTGCTCCTCAATTACGAAATGTATCAGATGTAGCGCATTACAATTGTCAAGTAGGCCTAATCTATAATTATTACTCAGATGTACATTGCGATATTGATTTCAGCATCGGTGATAAAAAAAATT
The DNA here is from genome assembly GCA_020284085.1 of Aporrectodea caliginosa. Classification (NCBI taxonomy): domain Eukaryota; kingdom Metazoa; phylum Annelida; class Clitellata; order Crassiclitellata; family Lumbricidae; genus Aporrectodea; species Aporrectodea caliginosa. The sequence continues at coordinate 262,821 of JACEVL010000842.1, forward strand.
CGTGTTTCGAGCAAATATATTTCAAATCCGGTTATAGTCGATTAGGCCTAATGATGAACTGTAGTTTATAATAATTGGAACATTTTTACTCCGGCTGTTGCTTCAATTTTAGTGATCTACGATTTATTCCAGTAAATACCCAGTTTAAGAATGATTATAAATGGTTCATGAACAAATTTTTTGGATTTTATCTCTTAGTCAACATTTTAGATTTTAATTCATTCGTTAAAAGCTCATGCTTCACATAAGTCCTTCACTGCTTATTTTGTCATTTTAATGACTGCTAGCTTATTGCCTTGTATCTTAAACATTCGATTTGACTGCGACACTCAGGAAACAAACAAAGCGTGTTTAACTCCCTTAAAAGTGTTGGTTGAGTGTTGTTGTTATTATTATTACTGTGACTGCTACTACTACAACTATTACTGTGACTGCTACTACTACTACTACTACTACTGCTGCTGCTGCTACTACTACTACTAAGGCAGGATAGAGGTTTTAAATGAACTAAGTTGCTTAAGCCAGGGTTGAGGTCAATTACCTTTCTGGGCGGATTGAGAGATCGACGTTAGTATACTGTGAGCGAGAATCAGACTGAATTGATGGATAAGTTTGTCAGTCGTTCGGGGTGGAAGGAACTGGTACTCGAAAATTAAATTGGAAAATTCGAAGAAGGTTGATGGCAAGTAGATTGAAGAGATTAGATCTTGAAGTAGAAGAAGTTGGACGAAGCGTAGGAAAGCTTAACTTTCCCTTGTCTTGTTTTCTCCGGTGAACTGGAAGTGGAACGGAGTTTCTGGAAATGTATTTGAACTCGTGAATTGAACATTGAAGTCGAGTATATATTGGACTGGGGGACAGATGGAACTAAGGCTATTGTTCGAACTTGTCTTTGCCTGTGATGGCTGCAAACTATCTTGCTAGGCCAGTTTTGTGAGGTAGTTAAAATCACATACGTGGATCTTTGTTTTCATTAGAAAACCTGTAGAAATAAGTAATTTCGTTGAAGGAACGTTGATTTTGTTCAGCAAAATTATACGTGGTCCGGTTAGTGTTAGTTTGCATGAAATCTAATGAGCAGTGCATTTTTCACTATGCAATCTGCATTTGAGAGTCTATAATTAAAAACGTGGTGTATACCATATTAAACGATACTATATAATATTGTAACCTATAGACAACTGATCCAATACATCGGATATGCATTCATGATAAATTATAATGATGACGGTCTGTAGATATATCAGTTGATTGATTATAATTATCTGTCAGGCTGATTATTGTCTGCTCTGAAACCGAAAACTGTTGGCCGACCTAAAAAAGGCAATCCGTCATTTCTACTTTCGCTCTCGACTTCAGTGAAAATATACAACATTAGGCCATAACCATGATGAGGCCTGGCCTAACTCTAAAAAGCGTTCTATTGTGTTTGCCCTTTCAATTTCTCTATGTCAGTAGCACCTTTGACCCAAAAGCAAATCTTTAAGCATTCAACCATAGGTTTTAGCATCCACATCCTAAGTATAGAGCCATAATTAATTATTGTTTTCATCGAGGCTAGCTGTTACGAAATCCTGAATATAATCAACACATATCCGTATATTATGTGTGCACGTATAAACCAGCTTGATGAGACGAGTTGAGTCAATTGGGTTAATTCTTCCACGTAGAGTCGTATTTGAACTGTGGTGAGAACGAGAAGAACTGGACTGTGCAAAAGGTGGGTTTATAGTACTTAACAGCCTTGACGTTGCCTTTGGTGGACGACATGAATTGACTCTTCTGGGAGACAGGGATGGGAACAGGAATATCAAAACAATGAACGCATTCATGACAAGCTTATATAAAACACACTATACATAAGGAGAGTAGAAATAGGCCCATATTTCGAATGAGGAATGTTTCTGGAAAACACTATGAAAAATAGAATTTCTAATATTATCTTAAAAGTGACTGTGCTAAATATATTTACTCCTTTAATTTCCTGATGGATCTGGGTTTCATTTGTCAAACGCGCAGGTGTTTCTTTGCAGGTGCTACATTCTCCATCTAAAACAGGTGTTCGTCACGATGAAAGCGATCTTAGTGATGGCTGCTTGTGTGTTGTTGACGAACGATGCGCAGTCCAAAGGCCTTTCCAGCTATGAAATCGTTCGTCATATGTTGGAGTCTGAAGACATTTGGCACCAGAAGCCACTCGATTCAGACGGCTTCGATGATGAGAAATGCTGTCAACCGGACGTCCTTCAGGGCACCATGCACCTCTACAGAACCACTGAGGATTCCATGACGGAGGTCAAATTCTACCACAATCGAAGGAACTGTCGTCTGGCCACAATCTCTTCATCTTATCCGTCCACCTCCAATCAACTGAGAACAGTCGTCAGCTGCCCAAGTGCCAACGCCAAGTGTACAGTCTACACAATCGACGAAAGCAGCGCACAGTGCACACGCCAAGTGATACTTAACGCCACCCTCGACGATTTCTGGAAGCGCTGTCTCCCACCAAACTCCAACAAAACCGGAGAGCTAAGACTCGGAGCAGATATCGTTGGCCAGTCATCCCTTTCTCTTCAACTATGGCAGTTTCTCAGCGACTTGGGAAAACACAGGAAGTTGACGACAACCCTGGGATGCCTTCCGGTGGCCGAAATTGTGTCCACGAGTTCCTGGAATAGGTCCGGGCGTCTCGCAATCTATTTCTTCGATCTTGACACGAAAATCAGAGACTTGAACGTCTTTGAAATTCCTTCTTACTGCCATTTGGCCGTCGAAAGGAAATCTATATTCGACACCGAAGAGAAGAAGCTGCCTTTCATATTTCGTTTCGATTAAAGGACTGAAAAGAAAAGCTACTTTCCGCGCAGCTAAGTTCAGAATAAGGCCATATTATTAGAGCATACTAAAATCTCTCCTAGTTCCATAAATTAAGTGTGTATGATTTATCACGGCCAGCTACCAGGGTATTTCGAAGAATAATTGTATTACTCAGATGTAACAATCAGCCGATCATTCAGAGGCAGAGAGTATAATAGTTTGGAGCTTAGTAGAAAAGTATGGTCTGAGCCATTGAAGATTCCATTCCCTCAAAATCGACGACCCTTGAAGATACAACCCTGCCCATATAGTACCCAATTTTGATATGGAACCCGCATAGTGTCCACGTCTGTCCTGTCTAATGATCTTTGCTAACGCGGGCTGGGAAGAAGCCAAAACGACTGCAACAGCAACGCCATAATTATCTTAAAGATATGGTAACAAATATGGGTTTAGCTTGTCATTACATGTACGAATCCAAATGCAGAGCATATGGGCGCTTTTCGGACTATTGTCATATTATCACCTTAATTATCCTCAACACACTGCAGTGCAGGCGTTGCTATTTGGAAAGTTTAGATAAAAACTGCTATCGTCATGAGAACTCTAATTCTCTTGGTTATTTTTCTCATATTTTCGTTTCTTCCGTCCTTCATTTGGCTAATTTGAAATCAAGTATCAAAGCACATGAGAGATGTCTTCGTGCTTTCCTCGACGGACAGGAAAAGTGGTCGGTTTCAGTTTTACGCTATTTCCCGGTATGCCTACATAAATTGTATGGAGGATTTTGTAAGCCTAGTAAATTACTGAATATGTGGCCATTGTATTTCTGTATGCTTTACCTCTGTGTGTCTTCAGATGTATGTTTATGCATGGTCACATATATGTTTATGTATGTTCATTATTACTAATTACTAATTTGTAACTTCTATCGCGCCATTGTCTAATGTACAGAGAGGTCACCTCGACAATCCTACTCTCAAAAGGTGTTGAATCATTTACTTCGAGTGTCACTTTTTGTGACAGCAACTTACGTGAAGTACCAGTTCACCTGTACCTCACCCAATGAAGCCCCAACGAACGATCTGGAATTCTTGAAGGCAATCCATACTTACCAAGACAAGGAAGTCTCACAGGTCGCCCTAACAGCATTTTCCCGACACCTTTGGTATTTGCCTCAACCGTTTTGACGATTCAGTCACCGTCGACTAATACAGTGCAGGGTCTACAGCATGCGCAACAATCAGGGATCTGATGAACCTCCAAAGAGTCTTCCTCCGATACATAATCCACCTACAAAAGCACTACCGTACCAGACTTCTTCACCACTTCAACTACCAAAATATTCCAGATCCTCGGATTGGATGACTCCTTTCTTGATCGGGACCCGCGACAATGGGAATCTCAACAATCATACAGTGAGGCAAAAGACATCATATCCGCCCTAAGAGTGACGAGCGATTTGGCGGAGAAAGGAGTGGCTCTCATGCAGTCCTTCAATGAAGCCCTGGTCAGAAACGAGGAAGAGAAACAGTTTTGCTCTGCAAATGGTCGAGTACCATCGAAACAAATTCCCAAAAGCACTAAAGGGAATAAGTAAATGACAAATAACTAACAGTATTTCCTTTGATTTTGCCTTATATCTTATGTTTAAGTGCTGAAATTTGTGCGTTATCTTTGAAAATTGCAATGTATCACGTTGGTCTCTAAGTGATAATTCTTCCGGGGCTTTGAGCAAGTTCAAAATCTTTTCCGATTTTCATCTAATTTGGCAAATGACAATGATTTTCAAGGTGGAACACAAAAACAAACTGGCCGATATAAATTTTGAAACTTCAATTTTTAGACACACCCTAATATATATATATATATATATATATACTCGTCAATTTACAGTCAGCTTAATGCATGTGTGAGAGTGGGCGTAAATGCATGTATGAGTGTATGTTTTAATTTTAAGCAATTTATTTTAAGCCCAGTATTATATAACACAAGGTTTAATTGATCATCTGACATGAGTCACAATGAGATTAATGCTGACGGAACATGTAGATCTCTTTATCTATGTGAACGTATGTTCGCGTATATATGTTACAGGCAATGTGTAAAATCAGGGATTTTGTAAAATGCCTGAAATTTTTAGGCAATTTGTAAAATCCCCAATTCACTCGGGCACTTTACAAAATCCCTGAAAAAACCAGGGATTTTGTAAATTCCCTGAAATCTGATGATGAAAATTTGACAGATTGCCTGAAAGTGACGAAAATTATCGAAGTTTTACAAAATACCTGAAAAAACCAGGGATTTTGTAAAATCCCTAAAATCTGATGATTACAGGCAATGTGTAAAATCAGGGATTTTGTGAAATTTTTAGGCAATTTGTAAAATCCCCAATTCACTCGGGCACTTTAAAAAATCCCGGGATATAAAAAACCAGGGATTTGGCTGCGTGTCCGACATGTCCGCAGGCTATGTTTCAAGTCATGTGGTCGGGGACGTGATTTGTTTGTTTCCTTCCCCTTAGGAGCCTAAATAGAGCTTTGAGTTGTCACGGCGGATTGTCAATTAATAATAATAAATAAATAAATAAATAAATAAAATTAAATAAATAAATAAATATAATTAAATTTATTTATTTAATCAATTAAACAATTAATTAAATTTAATTAATTAAATAATTAGTTTTAAACATTTATTTATTTAACCAATTAATTAATTAATTAAATTTAATAAATAAATAAATAAACAAACAGATAAAATAAAATAAATAAATAGATAAATAAATAAATTTAATTATTTAATTAATTAAATTTATTTATGCAATCAATAAATTAATTAATTAAATTTAGTTAATTGATTAATTAAAAAAAAAAATAAAATTAAATAAATAATTATATGAATAAATAAATTTAATTATTTAATTCATTTAATTAATTAGATAATTAATAATTTAATTAATTAAATATTTATTTTAATTTTTATTTATTTTAATTTTATTTTTAATTTTATTTATTTATTTATATATTAATTTATTTAATTAATTAATTGATTAAATAAATAAATTTAATTAATTAATTATCTAAATAATTAAATTAAATTAATTAATTTATTGATTAAATAAATAAATTTAATTAATGAAATAATTAAATTGATTGATTGATTTATATATTTTTATTTTTAAATTTTATTTTTTTATTTTATTTTATTTTATTCAATTAATTATTTAATTAAATTATTAATTAAATTAATTAAATTTAATAATTTAATTAATTGAATAAATAAAAATTTAAAAAAATAAAATAAAATAAATTATTATATGAATAAATAAATTTAATTATTTAAATCATGTAATTGATTAGATAATTAATAATTTAATTATTTATTTATTTATTTTATTTATTTTTATTTTATTTTTTATTTTATTTTTTATATATATATTAAATTTAATTAATTAATTAATTGATTAAATAAATAAATTTAATTATATTTATTTATTTATTTAATTGTATTTATTTATTTATTTATTTATTCTTATTAATTGACAATCCGCCGCGACAACTCAAAGCTCTATTTAGGCTCCTAAGGGGAAGGGAACAAACAAGTCACGTCCCCGACCACATGACTTGAAACATAGCCGGCGGACATGTCGGACACGCAGCCAAATTCCTGGTTTTTTATATCCCGGGATTTTATAAAGTGCCCGAGTGAATTGAGGATTTTACAAATTGCCTAAAAATTTCAGGCATTTTACAAAATCCCTGATTTTACACATTGCCTGTAATCATCAGATTTTAGGGATTTTACAAAATCCCTGGTTTTTTCAGGTATTTTGTAAAACTTCGATAATTTTCGTCACTTTCAGGCAATCTGTCAAATTTTCATCATCAGATTTCAGGGAATTTACAAAATCCCTGGTTTTTTCAGGGATTTTGTAAAGTGCCCGAGTGAATTGGGGATTTTACAAATTGCCTAAAAATTTCAGGCATTTTACAAAATCCCTGATTTTACACATTGCCTGTAACATATATATTGTTAGCTTGTTGTCTAAGGGTGAAATGTGAGTTAGTATGATAAGCGGATATAACAAGGAAAACCCAGAAGACTCTCTCAATATTGAATAAAACTCGTATATTTACACTATGTACAAAATTGGAACGATACTCACACAACCAAGACAAACACGACAAAAGCACCAAAAGCAGACTCTTGAAGAAGACGTCAGCGTAAACGAAGAACAACTCGAGAACCGGCATTAAACAAACAGAGCAGTGACCACAGAGGGTACACTCTCGAACTAGACATCAACGAGTAGCGACCACGTAGGGTACACTCTCAACAAGGCTGACCTACGAAGAGGTACTCAGCAAAACACACAGCAACCTTACTTAACTAAACCGGCCTCCCTATACACAGCAAAGCCTCTCTATTTATACCGACGAGACCATCCTATATTTACCATAAAACGAGGTGCGCCTTAACTATGGTTAGCACGTGCACATGTGACGATGAGATGATAGTGTAGGCCTAATGGCGGGATGGCTGAAGGCCACTCCCAACAATATATATATGACGTCGGCCGAAAGAAGGGACCACTTGTTGGGAATGGACTTTTAGCAGTTTCCATCAGCTTATACCATCAGAAAATCAGGATAAAAATTTCACAATGTTTGGCCAAAACTTTTTGAGAGAAAATATAAAATATCATTCGGCGCGTTTACCAGTAGACACACTAGGCGCGCTCCTAGGACCCCAAAATCTGGGAGGGCCCCAAACGAATTAAAATATCTTTTTCAGCAATAAAAATAACATTTGTAAATTTTGAATCATTTTAAATGTAACTTATTTTCTTATTTTTCTATTTTTACAGCTTGGCATTCGCATAAAAGTATATTATTTTAATTTATAATTGCTTTGTTAAATTGGGCAGCAGTTGGGCTAAAAATTCATTTCTGTGTAAAAATAACCAGTGCATCCACTCTCCATTTTCACAAATCCCAAGACTTTCCGAGAAAATTCCCAAGTTTGGCCAATGGTGTACCAAAATTCCCAAGTGATGAAATACGAAATGCGTTTTAACAATCACAACTCTTCACAAAAATGCCGAGCTAAGAACTGTCGAGGCAAAAACCGGAGCATAACATTGAATTAACAAATTACAGTGTTAACAAGTTACAATAATAATAAAAGTCTTTCAGACTTTTCAGACACTGACCTAGATTTGTCTAATCTGCTTTGCTGCCACTGTTAGAAAGTACGGCAAAACTAGTCTGTAGACCTTAGAAAAATTCCAAGATGCGAAATTTCAAGATCCCAAGTCGACCACAAAATCCCAAGGAGTTGCGGCTCTGATTATCTGATAATATTGACTGTGACATGTTTGAGGATGAACTTAATCAGTTTATGATCTTCGCCAAATATGAAAACATAACAAATCCCATCGATATGTGTCAACTCGTGGTTGTCCTACGTGGTCTATACAATCCACATTTCCAAATGTGGAAACAATACTTAAAAGAATTAAAAACTATATCAGAAGTTACATTGATCCAGATCGGCTTTGTAATTTAGCTTTGCTCTGCTCTGCATCGAATCTGCTAAAGCAAAGAAGGCAAATTTTTACCAAGAAATTGATAATTTTGCTAGGCTCAAACGCAGAAACAACGCCCTTATAGTTGGGATGACTAGACTAAGCGGTGAATAGAATTTTTAGAATCTGCATTCGCATGTTTTGCAAATTCAACTTTATCTTCTATTTCTCTTACTCTGTTTGTGACTAGGCCCTATAGGGGTGTCCAGAAAAATGACATATCGCAGAAAACACCCATATTGAAGTTTTTCCCGTTATTCTATTTATCTATTGTCTATAAATATTTTTTGCAGAATTTTAAAATGTTATCCTGAGGTCCCTCAAAGCCCCCGAACATACCCTACTTAAACTCCCAGGACTGAAGGCGCCCATGCTTTTGTCTTGGAACTTGGGTCCATTGTCGATTTACTCTTTTTATCACAGAAAATTAACGAAGACTCCAATTTGGATGAACCTTTTACTGTTTGTTTGTCTCTATGAGAGCTACATCCAGGCAAAATATAGATACTAAATTCAGGGTCATTCAAGGTCATTTCAAGGTCATAAGAAACGAAATCGAACAATAATTGAAGAAAAATGATCAGATCTCAGCCAATAATTGCTGAAATTGGTTAATTCTTTCTTGTATTTCTTGTCTGGATAAGGGCTACCTGTGATAAGAAACAAGGGTACCAAATACAAAACGATCAAAAGTTATTTTAATTACAAAAAGGTCAATTTTAGAGTAAAATCATTGTCTGAAATTGACCTTTTTGTCCTTTAAATAACTTTTGATCGTCTTACATTTGGTATCCTTCTTTCTTATTACAGGTAGCCATCTTAAAGACGAGAACTGCAAGAAAGGATTAACCAATTTCAACAATTATTGGCCGAGATCTGATAATTTTTCTTCGATTTTAGTCAGATTTTGTTTCCTCTGACCTTGAAATGACCTTGAATGACCCTGAATTTAGTATTTATATTTCATCAGAATATAGCCCTCATCGAGAGAAACATAACAACTTAAAGTTCTTCGAGATCAGACTCTTCGTTAATTTTCTGTGATAAAAAGAGTAAATCGACAATGGACCCAAGTTCCAAGACAAAAGCATGGGCGCCTTCAGTCCTGGGAGTTTAAGTAGGGTATGTTCGGGGGCTTTGAGGGACCTCAGGATAACATTTTAAAATTCTGCACAAAATATTTATAGACAATAGATGAATAGAATAACGGAAAAAACTTCAATATGGGTGTTTTCTGCGATATGTCATTTTTCTGGACACCCCTAAGGCCCTAGTTGTTAAAAGTAACAAAGATTAAATTTCACATTATTAATTTTTCAAGCATTTCTTATATTGTGTAATAGGCCTAAAGCATTGCTCCATTGCATTACAACAAACGAGTGCATATTCTTCCGTTTTAAGCTAAAATCAAATAACTCTAAATTCCTTGAAAATAGCTTAATACTAATCATAATCACAGTGTCAATAACACTCACAAAAACGGCTTAAGTTCAACTTCGTGACTTTTGCGCATCATAGGCAAACACCACCAGAGTTTCAGACTCTGAGCCTCCAAGTTCAGAAGGGCCCCCAAAATGTTTGCGCCTAGGGCCCCGTTTTCTGTAAACGCGCCGCTGAACGTCTTCTGAACCACTTAATCATTTCAAAGTTCAAACCCTTGTTATATCATAATGTGATCATTACGGTCGGCTTATACATTCTCAGTACAGAGCAGTGGTTTTGTCAGGTTCGTAAAAGGCGCTACATCAAGTATTCGGAATTGAAATACATGCAAACACCTCTGACAAATAGTCACTCTGCACTGCACCGTCAGGCTGTCAGCAGTTCGGAAGTTCCGCTAGGTTTTTCTAAGAGATCGTGACAAACGGGCAATTACAATCTACATGTATTTAGGACTAATTTAAAGAGCAGATCTGTTGCTAGTTCAGACGTTGGCCTCAATTGCGCACAACGACCATATGCTCTTTAAAATTTAAAGAGCAGATGTGTTGTGACGAATTCGCGTCAACGATGATTAATCGACCATTGTGCAATGCTAACACATCTGCCTATTGTTGTCTAGATTAAATGCTCTTATATTTCAAGCGATATATAATCTTGAATGCAACATCTTGAGAGTTGACAACTGCTGGTGTGTTGTAGTAATTTATATTGCGCCCCTTCAAGATAACTACTCAGAGGCCCTCCCGACCTAGGCCCGGTCAAAGAGGAAAGTCTAGAGTAGTTTATAAAAAGATCCAGAGAGGTCTCCGGGAGAGAACGAAGGTCAGAGGGGAGCCTATTCCAAAAAGAAGGACCAAACGATCGAGAAAGCCCGACGCTGTTTAGTAGCAGAGCGAGCATGCGGAACCATAGTCACCTCTGGAGGCCGAGCGCAGAGATCGGCGACCAGAGCAGGCTGAAGTCAAAGTAAAGAACTTCCGGAGATAGACAGGTGCTCTGCCCAGAACACAGTGCCAGACAATGGAGGAGACCATATTATGGATGCGCTGCTGGACAATGTCTATTAGAAATGAGTCACAACGTTGCAGTATTGCAGGCTGTCTGTTCTGTTAGTAGTTAAGATTTATGTCTTCTGTCATTTGTGTTCATGTGAATTGTTTCATTGTCATAAGACGTAAATGTACAGCGCAGTGCGTTTGACAGGCGCTTCATTATTATTATTAAAATGGCCAATTGACAGGCTAAGGGAAGGAGTTTATAGCGCAAACGCTATAGCCTATAACTCATTACGTGAGTTGGAATAACCAACCGGAATTTCAATTTATTTTTATCCATATGAGCTACCTCTTCCACTTTCATATAATTTATATGTACATCAATTTAGAGTCAGCTCGGTGTGCATGTATGTATGCCCAATTCAGCGAGCTATATATATATATATATATATATATATATATATATATATATATATATATATTAGTGTGGTCCAAACTTACATGGGAAAAATATTTTTTTCGAAATATGCTGCTCCACAAGGCTGCCTCTGTTACACTTGACTAGAAGACTGTTTAAAAAATTGAAGAGATCTGAGCATGTTTAGAGGTCGCTAGGTTTTAACAATTTTTGTAGAAATTGCGAAAATTGTGCATCTGACGCGTTAATAGCAGCATTATGAATTAAAATTAGCACCCATGAACATCAAGCTCCATCTTTCTAAATCATGATCAATATGCCAACTGTATTTAAGTAAATAAAAGAATAATAAGCTTATTTAAAAATAAAATACTTGTGTGAAATTCTTTCTGATAGATAAACGGTTGTTGGCTTATAGCTAATTTTTAGCCAACTTTTCATTACAATTCGTTTCATAAATATTTGGATTGTTCAATATTGCTCTATATGCTGCTAATTTAGCATGAATAGAGTATTTTGTTAATCTGTGAAGCCAGCCTTGAATATGAAATAAGCTTACAGCACATGTTTTTCAGTTTCTGCAATAAAAGCTCATACGTGACAAAAACGGCAGCTATGGTGGAACTGGTATCAACCAGGAGTTCCCCACAATGTTGGTTGTTAGGGATGCCTGTAAAACACATTCTTGGGTCTGGACTCCCAAAAAATTAGCCAATCCTGAGGAATTTCATGTTGCAATACCAGGATGGACTAACAGTTGGTGAGGCCACGAAAGCAACAATAGTCGCTGCGTTGGTAATTCGGGGGATAGCTAGAATCCCACAGCATGCTGATTCGGGTGTTCGCAAGCACTGGAAGTTGTATGAGCCAAGATTTCTGCTGATTCAAGGAGTTACAGTTTGAGGTCGATTTAAATTAACTCTTTCAGTCGTCATATTGTATATTTCTTCGAACACCTTATAGCCACGCGCTTTCTTTGATGAGCGTGTCATTGAAGACATCGAGGCTGCTCTGGTACTACAATCTTACTCATCCACCTAATCCGCTAGCGTATGGATAGGAAATCCTTCGACCACCAGACTCCACTGGAAGCGTATATCACAAGGAGATCTTTAAAAACGCTTGAGCTTCTTACCATCCAGGGTCAAGAACAACCCACAGCCTTCCTATCAAAGGCTTCTACTCCCTGACCACTGGACCCTACTTTCCAGTCGATGAAGGCAAATGTCAAACTGTTGATGATCGTCAAATGGCTGCGCAGAACGTGGAGTGGCTCTGATCCATTCTTACAATAATGTAATAAGGATGAGTCACAGAAACAATACTTGCTGCAACTTGTCTCCAGTCATCGGACAAAATTTTCTGCTCCAACGAAGGCAAAATGAAATAATAGTGGGTTGCGGGTTTTAAAGCACTTCAATGACGGGATTTATGCAGACTGGATAACTTCTTTAATTGTCCAAACTATATTTAATTACAAATTTAATGCAGCCTGACTGAGCAATAACACTGCAGTATATATATTTCTAACTGGGGCTGTTTATTGTTCAAAATAAAAACTGACTTGAAAAAGTAGTAGTAGTAGTAGTAGCAGCAGCAGCAGCAGCAGCAGCAGCAGCAGCAGCAGCAGCAGCAGCAGCAGCAGCAGCAGCAGCAGCAGCAGCAGCAGCAGCAGCAGTAGTAGTAGTAGTAGTAGTCCTAACAAGGCACTTTGTAACTGTAATTTGAACATCTATCAATAAATGACAAGTTCACTAAGGCGCACGGTAGTATATGGTACTTACACAAAATACCACCCGCTATGGTAAGTTTTTGAAGGTGCAAGACACAGTAGTATACATGTAACCCAAAAATTTCACCTCCGTACGGGTAGAACCGGGTATATCCGTACCCGTAATGCTCCTACCCGTACCCGACCCGACCCGTGAAATGCCTATCCGACCCGTACCCGACCCGCGGGTACGGGTCGGGAACGGTTAAACCCGCGGGTACGGGTATACCCGCAGACCCCTAATGGTAACGGGAATCAATACCGGGTCCATGCTGATCTTCTGCTCTTCGCTAGTGCTACCATTCGCCTAAACCCCCTCCTGCTGTCTAAATTAAATGCTCTTAAATTTCCAGCGAAATATAATCTTTAATGCATCATCTTAAAAGTGACAACTGCTTATGCGTCGCTGATTCCGACGCATTGTAAGCCAATGACAGTCCATAATTAATGAACAGAATACCTGTCAGAAATGAGCCACAATGGACTGACTATATATAGACAGGGCAGAGGAAAGAGTATATAGCGCAGACGCGTACACAAGGCTGCACTCACACTCTACGTGATTTGGAATCTAAACACCTGGATTATAATTCGTTTTGATCCATTGCAGCTTCGTCTTCTACGGATTATCCAAATATATTTGTAGACTTAAGACCATCCTTTTCAGACGGGGTTGGGTCGGGAGCGCTTCTGAGTAGTAACCTTGAAAGGGCGCTACAGTAGCCTATATACATTTTCGTAATGAATGAATGAATGTCAATTTAGACTCAGCTCGATGCATATGTGCGTGTGTGCATATATATGCAAGGCTGATCGCATAGATCGCACGTGCCATCCAACGCGCGCTGTGAAATGCCCCTGGGTACCTGAACTTTATTCCTTTTGGTGGAATGTTAGCTCTAGTAGCTCTTTGTAGTCGTCTCTGTGATATTCAGTACTCAGTTGCGGCAATGCAAAGGTTTCCAGCTTGATGCAGACGCCGCCCTTACAACCCGTTTTGCTTGCCGTTGTCTCAAAACACATGGCCACGATTCTGTCTTCCAATCCCCAACTTCTGATCTCGGCCAAACATTCATCTGAAATGACAGCAGCTGTCCCAGATTGGAGTTTGGGGATGGCTAATAGCTTGGTCACATCCTTGCCAGATACCATTATTGGAAGGCGATCAACACACCCTCGTCCTGTCCCTGTAACATCTGGCATGATCTTGCCTTCCCAGTTAAGAGTAAGAGTAATCTTCGGATCGAAGGATTCGCTATTCTCTGCTGCTATGGCTGCACGATTATCTTTCCTAGAGCGATGGATCGCTGAAGGACTGATAATCAGCTCACCAGATGGTGCTGCATATAGATTGGATGCTGCAAGAGCAGACAAAGTGTGAGAGGCCTTCCTGCTGCTGGTTTTGGTGCGATCTAGAGCTGCTGCAACATCACGAGTAACTACAGAGATTGTTCCCATTCGTCGCTTTGGTGGCCAAGCAGACGTCGAAGGTTCTGGCTCTTGTTCTGAGCTATCTGATGACGCCACTTCCTTAGATGACTTTTCCAACAGAGAAACCTCCCTAGCTACAGCTGTGCTAGCACGATCACGTTCCTCACGCTCTGAAAGTGCTGCTGATCTTGCCAGTGCTATCTCTTCTTGCTTTTCAAGTTTGACATCAATGCCTGCCATGGAACCACGTCGTCCTTTCTCACGCTGTGCTTTAAAAAACTGCCGAACCTCTTCTATCTTAATTATTGTCATGGCATCTTTATGCGCAATGTCAAAGAGGTCCTGCAGGGAATCCTTGAAAGAATCCCGTTTTCCGTCTTCAGTTTCTGACTTCCTCCAAATATTTTTTTTGAGGTTTTGCCATTCCTAATGAAGATGTCGTAGCTGATCCCAAACATGATTCTTAGCCCTCGTTTGAATCCGTGCTCTTTCCCAAATTGGAATTACCATAGCTACCGTTTCTTTCACGCTGTCATCCAGACTCTGATTTCTTAGTGTATGGAAATTGAACATCATCTTGAAAACCTCTCCTCGTGTAGGTAGTTTCGCATAACCGAAGTGATCTTCGGTACTGCCTATCAACCAAATCTCAGCCTTTTTCTAGTCAATTTTGCCATCTCACCTGCGATATGATGCATTAATGAAAACCACAACTACCCGCCATTTACAACACGAGACCAGTGTCCTGTGACATAAACAACACAAGATCAGAACGTCATCATCATGAATATTTATTAGTTGGGAACCGGCCACTAAGATGGTTATAAAATCAATCTTATGGAGATGGAAATCGGCAATTCAGGTGTAGGCCTAAACTTAAGACTTGTTAATGTCACTCAGTTCATAAGCAGTACGAAATCCTGGAACGCTGCATTTGCAAGCCTGGTCGGCCATTCTCATCCCTCGCTGTGGGTGCTCATAGGAGCGCTGCAGCAGGATGAGGGCGCGGTTCGGACCGCGATATTGCAGGAGGCACGAGGGCAGTCGCCCCAAAGCGGGTGAAACGGAGCACCAAACAGCTGCAGGCACGTTTGTTACAGTTGTGCAAAGATAGGCGAGATGGAGCTAAATCCATAGAGGAAACGCTGCGCGGACTTGGACATAGCATCCGATTTTAGAATTGTTGGCAATTTTTCAGCTATGAGACACTTTTGTTAGCAACTGACATACATTAACACGTTTTAACTTAAAATTTATACTAACAAGTCTTTGTTCAATGAAATAAAAACTTAATTTAATCAATGCAGCTTCTATTTACGGAAACACTTATACATCTTATAAATCAAGCTTCCATTTAGGCCAACAATTATTTTCATAATTTTCCTGCATTTCCGCAAGAATATATATACGATTATATCTTAGACTGGGGGGATTATGTCCTACCCTGGGGGGACAATGTCCGAGGGGGACAATGTCCGGGGGGATAATGTCCTACACTCTTTGCTGCCACCTATGGAATGAAGGCATGAGCTAAACCCAGGAGCCTTACGGGAATCGAACCGGGTCCGTGAAAACTTCAGGCAAGAGTGTCATCCATTATGCTATCCCCTCCCCATTTACATAGCTTTCCTTAGAGAAACTCTCTGCGCAACTTCCGAACTGCTGACAGCCTGGCGGTGCATTGAAGTGTGACTATTTGTCAGAGGTGTAGGCTTGTATTATTCCGGACACTTCATATAGTACCTTTCACGAACCAGATTAAACCACTGCGCTGTACTTTGAAAGTGAATATATATAATTATATATATATATATATATAATATATATATATACACGTCAGTAATCACATGATAACACAATAATGGATTCCTCTTAGAATAGTATAAGCCCAAATGTATAACCCTAGCATGAAAATTTCCACAGTTAAGCACGTGCCGGTGACAGTTCGTTCTCTTGCTCTATAAAAGCTTGTAAGGCACACAGGTCGCCTACGCAGAAATCGGCAAGGCGTGGTTCAGACTTCGACTGGATCGACTAAACCATCTTAACCCTCAGGCTACCAAGGGGTGGTGGTTGCCACCCCCTAGGTTTTTTTCATCTCAAACTTTTTCCGTATGGAATAAAAATTTGACCTTTTAAGTAGCTGTAGGGGGTTCATTTACACACGTTTTGAGGTAAAATGTGAGATGATATCTCACACCGTTCAAAAGTTATACCCAATATACCCGAGGTACCAGGGGTGGATACCCCCCCTAGATTTTCGACTATATCTTATCCGTCATTTAGTATTAAAAGACACACATTATACGATTCTATAGAGGGAATGTGGGGCTACATTTCTATGGTCACTGAGTTGACGTGAGACAACCGGAAGTGCTCAAAATAAATTAAAATGTATGAAAATAGGTTACACTTTCACAAATTTGTCATGTTTCTTCGATTATAACGTATTCATAATTTATTTTTGAAGAAAAATAAATTATGCCGTTGCATAGAGGACATGTAGTGCTATTTTTTCATACTGATTAATTTGTTTTTTGATGACCGGAAGTGTTCAAAATAAATAATAATACGCGTAATATGTGTGAAAAATGGCTGAATACAGCATCACAACGTAAACCGATATATATGTAATTATGTATGGATATATATGTATGTATGACATTGTATGTATATTTATGCGTATAAAAACATATGTAGGGATGTATGTGACATAGATCAGTTTAAAAACACACATAATCTTATATTTTTTATCCAAAAAGTACAAAATGTACGCAATAATATAAAATATCGCTAATTAAGGGGTTCCGTTGTTAAAAGTGATGTAATTTCGAGGTGCATTCACATAATGTTCAACTAAATATACCATTCTGTGCAGAAATGAATGCTGAATCCATTGCTGTATTACAAGTTATGATATGTAAAACCAAACACGAAATCCAGGGGTGGTAACCACCCCCCCCCTTGGTAGCCAGTGTTACAAAAAAAGCTTGGTAGCCTGAGGGTTAAGCTAAACATCTCTTAATTCGTGAGTATATTGCATACACGTAAATTACTTAAGAATTTCATGCGCACATCTAACCTGTTGTGTATACTGTATCGTATAGATGCTTGACATTTATTGGTTATAAAATCAATCTTATGGACAGACCCAGTCGAGATCTATGAGGTCCTAGGGGTAGAATGAGAGTCACAGCCTATACTGAGATAATGCAAATACAATATTTATGAATCCAAGGAGTAAGCCAATAGGAAAGTGAGATTGATTAATACATGAGCATTAATATTGACTGTATTCGATACTCTGCCTCATGAGAAGCCAATGAAGAATGGCAGAGAAGGTATTAGATTTCGTATACCTATAGCAAGACTCGTTAGCATCGCCCAACCATAACTCCGCTACTGTTTGTACTCTGACAGTGCCAATCCCAAGCCTGGATAAAAGAGGAGGGCGACGCTATTGATCTTTGTTATCACAGTGTCGTTAAACTGAAACTACTAAACTCGCCCATCCATTGCCATCCAAAGGGCAGCGTAGACAGACTGTAACAATCCTACTGTTCAGAACTGCATGGACAAGAGTGGATCTAGCAGTAAAGTTAAGGCAATAAGAGACAGCATAAATCTGGCGTATCTGCTAGAGACAAGATAAGCTAACTGCGACACTGTGATCAGCGAGACTGTAGCCCATGCCCAAGGAAAGACTGTACCTCATGTCCAAGGAGAGACTTCGAGGTCATAAAGTTACCAAGTGATTTTGAGTTCAGATCAAAATGAGCCCAGATCTGATCTCTCTCGATTTCCTTTCATTAGGCTAGGACAGGCTAGGCCAAATTATAGGCCAGAATAGATTATAAACGATTGGATCAGATTTGGTTTTACTGAATTGGATGGGATTAGAACATGATAATAGAGCAACATATGATTATTGTATACGAGTTTTTGTTAATACTTGTGTCTTCAACCATCCTCGATCCGAGGGTTGGTCGCTCCATGGACAAGTCTTCTCCACCTTTTTCTATCTTCCGTCTCCTTCAACAATCGATGAAAAGGCATATTCATCCACGTGCTGATGTTGTTAAGCCATCCCATTCTCGGTCTTCCCCGTTAATACGCTTCTGTGTAAAGATGAAAATATTCAGTATCAAACTTTCATCATTTTTATTATATTTGACGCACTCAAAGTCACCTTTGGTAGCTATTAGGGGTCTGCGGGTATATCCGTATCCGCGGGTTTGCCGTACCCGACCTGTACCCGCGGATCGGGTACGGTTCAGGTAGGCATTTCATGGGTCGGGTACGGGTAGGAGTTTTACGGGTACGGGTATACCAGTTTTTACCCGTACCGACGTGAAATTTTAGGGTCACATGTAATACTGAATCATGCACCTTCAAAGACTTACTATCACTGGCGGTACGATGTCTAAGTACCTTATGCTTGTGCTGACCTATGACCGTGCGCCGTAGTGAACTTGACATTAATAGATGCTCTAATTACAGTTACAAAGTGGCGTGTTTCTACTACTATTACTACTACTACTGCTGCTGCCTCCGCTACTCTTACTACTGCTATTATTTATTATTATAATCGTCGTCGTCGTCGTCGTCGTCATCATCATCAGTATCATCATTAGTATCATCAGCATCATCAGCATCATCAGTATCATCAGCATCATCAGTATCATCAGCATCATCACCACCACATCAACCAATTATTATTACTTCCACATGATAATTATTGAGAGTATCGGCCTGGCAGAGACTGGGACTATGGGAAGGCGAACTAATATATGCCGGGTACGGTTCGGGTATGGGCATACCCGCGGGTGCGGGTCGGATCGGGTAATCATTTTGAGTACCGGTCGGGTCCGGGTCCGGGTAACGTTTCTGGGTAACGGGTACGGGTCGGGTAGCAAAAACGCTTTACCCGCAGACCTCTAGTAGCTATAAAGCGTGAAGTAACAGATTTCTCAAACAAACTTCGTAAAAAAATGTTTATTATGGATTTCATTCCGAAATCAAGAAACGCCGACTTTGGAATAGGTCTTTTGAATAAACCAAGATTAGATGACCCTAATGTCAAGAAATAAATCGCTTATTTAAAGTCAGCACATTGCAATACGCTCTTTTCCTTCAACCTATTTTTAGCATAGCCCTAGAGCTCCTTTTATTTCGCCCTTACGATTACAAGTTTTGATTTCCTCTGATAAAATATCGATCTTTTTGGGCCGTTTCAAAAAGATTACATTTATGAGGGTGATTTTTCGAGTGTAGGACATTATCCCCCGGACATAATCCACCCGGACAAAATCCCCCCGGACAAAAACCCAGGACATAATCCCCCCGATTTTGCGTAGGACATTATCCCCTCCGGACATAATTCCCCCTCTGTGCAATTAGCCTATTTCTGTATGTCATTGATAAACCTTAATTGCCCTGTTTTGTTCGCTATGTCATTTAGGTGTAGGCTTCAACTTAAGACTTGTTAGTGTCATTCAGTTCGACAGTTAAGACTATTCAGTTATTCAGTTATAAAGTGAAGACTTGTTAGTGTCATATAGATTTAAAGTTAAGACGTGTTAATGTCGTACTGAAAGACTTGTTCATGTATTTAACGAAGAATTTTTTCATCAATACATGCTACATTTAGGCAAGAATTATTTTCGTCAATCCCACTTATATTATTTTAAGCAAAAACTTAAAAAATCCAGCTTCTATGGAAAAAAAGACATAGTTTACTCAATTCAGCTTCTATTTACGGAAACAATTATAATATTATATTAGTTAGAATTAGTTTCATCAGCCAATCAAATTTCCATTTAGGGCAACAATTATTTGCATCATTTTGTTGCTGGTGGTAAAACTTTTGGACAATTTTGGGTAGACTAGTATAATAAACTTTTCTAATGGAATCAAGAATGTTATACGATTACATCGTAGCCTGGGAGGATTATGTCCTAGCTTGAGGGATTTTGTCCGGGAAATTATGTCCGGGGGATTATGTTCAGGGGGATAATGTCCGTCCCCCTATTTTTCACTTGACATGTCCCCTCTCCATAGCATAGTTTTCAACGTTAAAAGTGGAAGTGGCTTTACGTCCAAACCAGTATATTATCTCAATTGTAAATTTATGTTGTGAGGTACAACGCCATCGTGCAGTCACAGCACTATATTAGACTGTTAGACAGCACTATATTAGACTACATGTGGACTCAAAGGTTTCCCACTTCTTCGGCTTCGGTCTTACTTGTCTGATCGCACTCAAATGATCATTTCTGGTGACTCCAGAACGCAGAGGGTCCCTGTTAAATTGGGTGTTCCTCAGGGTTCAGTACTTGGACCCCTCTTATTTATTTTATACACGGCTGGTATTCCTTCCCTTTTCCCAAATCATTCGTCTATCGGCCATCTTTTTGCTGATGATGTCCAAGCATATGTCTGTGGGCCCCCTTCTGCTCAACTCCTTCTTGCTATAGTCACATTGACGCTCTTTCCAAGGATCTCCATCTGTGGATGTCCTCTAATCGCCTCTCTTTAAATTCCTCCAACACCCAACTTATTTGGTTTGGTACACCACAGCAACTCCTGAAACTCGACTATAACTTGCTCTCTGAAAGGTTTCCGCATTTCACATGCTCATCTAGTATCCGTGACTTGGGTGTCACCCTAGATAGCTCGCTTACCTTCACTGAACACATGTCCAAGCTTACCCGCTCGTCTTACTTCCAACTTAGGCGACTTAGAGCTATTCGCAGATCTGTTTCATCCTCTACCTTCACCTCAATCTGTTCTCGAAATGACTATTGTAATTCTCTCCTTGTTGGCTTACCCAAGGTTCGTCTATCTCCTCTTCAATCTGTACTGAATGCTGCTGCCAGACTTATAGCTCGCCTCCCTCGTTTCTCTCACATCTCTACATTTATGACTGAACAACTTCATTGGCTTCCTCTCTCTGTGCGCATCCAATTCAAAGTTCTCATTCTCATGCTCAAATCTCAACTGGGTCTTGCTCCAAAATATCTTTGTCACCAAATTCTCCGCCCCCTCTCTGCCATGTCAAAGCGTCCTCTCAGATCCTCTGACCGGCTTGACCTTTTTGTTCCCCGTGTTAGGACCACAATGGCTCAATCCAGGTCCTTTGTGTGCATAGGTCCCTCTCTATGGAATCGACTTCCTCCTTCTCTACGCTCTACAATCCATTCTAGTAGCATCTCTACCTCTTTCTCTCACCTTAAAACCTTCCTTTTTCCTCGGAGTGCCTCGCACTGGGAGCGCTTCTGAAAGGCTTATGCTATGAGAAGCGCTTTATAAATGATCAAATACAATACAAAATACAATACAATACTTCAGCGAAGATATCTTACCATCGAAGGAAGGTCTTTGAAAACAAGTGGTTTAAGGGGATCGTCAAATCGCCTGGCGCTCTAACATTTATTATTTTAGAGTCTTCTAAGTGTACGATTAAATAAATATATATAAATAAACATATATAAATGGTTGGGGCACATCGTGAGGGGAGACTACCTCCGAAGAATTATAATTGAGGGAAGAATGGAAGGGAAGAAGCAAAGAGGAAGACCGAGAATGATGTTGTTGGACTGGATGATGGCAGAGGATTTACAGCATGTTGAAGGAGAGAGCCAGACAACGTCGAATGTGGACATACGAACCTGCAGAGGAATGCAGAGAACCAAAAGACGAAGATGTAGGCTATACGACGTAAGCCAATCCCCTCACTTATTCTGCGCACTATTCGTTTTCGAAACCGATGAAGCGTATCCGTGACCGGTTAACAAAGCGTGTACGTCGAAAGGGAGCCACACTGAATGAGTCAGTGCTGGGTTTGTTGGTTGTTGTTGGTCTAAATTTCTTGGCCAGGCCGTTTCTCTTGTTGGCCACTCTCAGTAGTCCGGAAACATGGTCTCCGCAAAGGACTCTTTGGTTTTGATGAAAGCGATTTCGTGGATTCTCTTGTCGTTCACGGTCGGCAGAACTCTCGCACAGGAAAGTGAGTATAATGGTGACACCAACATGCACCCAAGGTCAACATAATTTATACAATGTCAATCCTCCCACTGACCTAAGACATACGTTAACTGTTTCTCTTCTTTGTCTCTCTTTCGAAAGCGGGCAACGATGAATTTATCGTTATTTTTGTTTCGTGGTTGTGTGTTGTCAGATGAGGAGAACATCTCGATCGAGTGTTTCTGTTGAAGAGGCGCTATACAAATTTCCGATAACAATAATTACAAATTACAAATTATGGTTTGAACAATCTTAACTTCGTTTATGTAGCGCACTTACTTGTGAGGTTTGTTCGTATTGAATAATCCGGATGGACGTCTGGCCTGTTTCTTTGCGTTCAGTAACAAAGAAGAGTTCTAAAACAGGTTTAAAACTATGAGATTTCTGTATTCCTTGCTTGCAGTGTTTTAGTTGCCTGAGGGGCCTCGACCCACTGGCTCTTCTAAACCTTTCGGCTAAGTAGCCTAACTGAAAAGATGTTGGTCAGGTCCTGGTCCCCGCTCAGTGTTTTCGAGTGCAGCATCTATAATTAACAACATCAGATGCTGACCTACGTTCGTGTACGGCGGTATAGGCCTATATATGTGTTAGCAGTTTCTACCCCAAGCTTGTTTTGAGCTAAAACACTGCTTTGGGCTGTGAGCGTTGATTTGGAACGAGGGAGTTTCGTAAGAGTAATCGTAATCGTAATCTCCAAACTGCTAAAGCGCCACTCGAAAGCCAAGCGCAGGGCACCAGCTTATTCACGAGCGCTGCGTCTAGTCAGAAGGGTTGTCCAAAAGAGTAGTCCGAGGAGGTCCGAGTCCGGTTTCCAGAGGATCAGAGGGGTCAGAGTAGCTGCTAAGGTGGGTGTCGTTTAGGTCGAGAGTTTGAAGGTAGATGATCAGTTGAGTCGGGGTAAGAGTTCTTGAAGAGGAGAGACTTTATTTTCGAGTCAAGCTATAGCCACTTAAGTGTCACAGGCTAGCCTTCCACACTAGAAACGATTCGTCAGGGCAGTGGTTGAGTACGCGCGTTATAACAAAGCAGTCTAAGGTTGATGAAAAGTGTGGATTTGACGCCATATGCTTCCTACATCAAAGATTGATGCAGTAGAGTGCAGAATTTATATGGAAAAGCTGCTCTGTTTAGCTGATTTTTGCTTTTCAGCATCGCTTTAAAGATTATGCCCCTTTCCCCCAAAGCGCACGTGGTTTTATCACGTATACATGAGGTATCTGTGGCAATCCCTCTCTCTGTCTTGACGCAACTCCTCGTGAACAAGGTGGTGCCCAGCGCTTTACTCGTTAAGTAGCAATTACGATTTTTTGATGAGTAAATTTTAATGTTTGGATGTAATTTGTAGGCATCAATCCTCACGAAGGATTCAACGTTGGTTACCATGCGGGAATCGCTATCCTCCTTTGTTTCTCAATTTTGGCGACGATTGTGATCTCAATAAACGCCATTTGCTGGTCATACGTCAAGTACGACACCTACCGTAAGCTACGCAAGGAACAGGAGGAAAGAAGGGAGCGGGCGGAACAACAGCAGGCCAGTGAACCAAAGGAACCGGGAGAAAGCGTAACGACTCCAACCTTCCACATCATCAGAAATAGAACGGACTGACCCGTCAGGACCTTCTTCGACCCTCTTCGGTCCCAAGTGTGACGATGGGAATTCGGCCAAATTAAGAACCATGACTCTCGTTACCTTGATTGCACTGCGTTTATGGCGTACATTTTCAGGATTAGTCTTTGAGTCGGTTATACAAGACGTCGGTGCAACATAATGTGAAAATTTTCTAATCGTTGTATACACATTGATTGATTTGTAGTTCTGTTATGTTTTTGAGTGATGCAACTAACGAGTTGTCAAACAATCGATTTGATATTTAGTTGTATAGACCTTTACACGTACACAATTCCTACTTGGAATGACCTTCCCCCTCACTAAGGGCAAAACTAACGACTGGTTTTTCTTCTTTGGTCTCGTTCTTTAAAGACGTTTCCCCCCCGGGGATTCGTGATGAGAGCGCCTCCGAATAGTTATTCTGAGAGAGGTGCTATATAAATCTTTAGATACGATACGATAATCGCATTAATCGAGCAACCACGCTTAAAGGTAACAGGTTTCCAGCTGATAGCAATTGCAGGTGACAATAAGAATAGTCATAGCGCATTAAGCCGAACGTGGGCCAAAGAGACGCCTCTTCTCTGCCTTCATAATCTTCCCAGAATTTTAAGGTAGGTAAGATTTAACTTTTGGTTTTTCTTTGTGTGTATAGTATTGTACACTGCACAATGTCTGAATATCCCTGAGGGACTTTATCGATTAAATAGTCTTGGAGATAGGACGGTTTAATGGGTGTTTAGTGTAGATGATACGGCCCTCAAATGCCGAGGCTAAGGAAATGAAGTCGTTAACACTTCATACTAATGGCTGCCTCAGGGCTAGCTTAAGGGACTTTCTCCTCCTCTTCTTCCTCTTCTTCCTCCTGCTCCTTTTTCTGTTTACTACTATAGTAGTAGAAGTATATCATATGCCGAGGCTGAGGAAATGAAGTCACCATTAGTTCTGATGTCATCTGTTTGACTACTACTGCTGTGATTATTACTACTACTACTACCACCAACACCAGCAGCAGCAAGAGCAGCAGCCTATTTGTTATTAGCCTACTACATGCTGAATTATAAGCCTATTAGCCTGGTAAGCATTGGGTCTACGGGAAGGAGTGCTAATGACGTGGCGGGTACGATACGGGTACGCGTATACCCGTAGGTACAGGCCAGTTCGGGTAGTAATTTTTAGTACCGATTCGGATACGGGTACGGGTAACGGTCCTCTGTTGCGGTTACACGTGCAGGTCGGTAGCAGAAATGTTCTACCCGCAGACCTTAGTATCGACTACTGCAACTCTGTCCTAGCCTTTCTCCTTTCATCGGCGCTACAACCTCTATCCTCAGTTCTACACACTGCGCTCGCCTACTAAGAGGTCTTGGTCCCAGAGATCACATCACGCCTACTGTGTAGCACTGCAACAACGACACTGGCTTCCCATACGCCCGTATCGCCTTCAAAATCTCCATCGTCATGTATCACTTCCACTCTGAAGCCTCTCCCTCATAGGCCCCTACAATATCCTACATGGCATCCATGGTTACGACATGTTCTGTTTCCAATACTAGACGACTCCGATCGTCCACGCGCGGTATTTTACCGTACTTTGCACAAACCGAAAGTTTGAAATCGTGCTTTCTCTGCCCCAGGACCCTTAGAATGGAACAGTCTTCCAACTTCAGTTCGCCAGAGAACATCTGTTGCTCAATTTACACAAAATAAAGAAACCCACTATGACTATGACTATGACTATGCGCTATGACTATGACTATGCACTATGACTATGCGCTATGACTAAGAATGTAGCGAAACGCGTCCTCGTGCAAGTCCTGTCATGTTAAAGCGCGCTATAAATTTTCATTTGTAGTATTGTATTGTATTGTATTGTATTGTAGTCATAATGGTATTAATGATTGCGAAGGGGAAGACATCTCGTCTATTGTGTGACGTCACAATATAGGTCTCTAGTTTCAGGACGAGCAAGTAATTTGAATAACTTCGTCAATTTAAAGCTTCGATTGCTTCTTTAATTTTAAAATAATTTTCATTAGTTTACTTCTTGGGATTCGATATATTTTGTATCGTATGCTGTTTATTTTTGCAATCGGACGTGAGTCTGTTATTCTGGTTTAAGTTGTCCAGCATTTACCGACATTTCTGCAGATCCTAGTGCTCACCTCAAGATAATGTCGAAGAAGCAAACATCTGCTGAAGCCAGTAAAGACGAACAAACGAGCGAAGGATCAGACTGTAAGCTAATGCAAAAAACTTTGTGATACCGTACTTTACAGATTTCTCTTTGTTTATAAATATTCAACAACGCACAGACAAACCCATAAGACTATCAGCTCTTTGCATGGCTAGGCCATAGGCCTATATAATTATGACATCATAATTCTAAACTATGTAAATACTATTTGAGGCTAATAATTGTATTTGGGGTTAATTTCATTTATTTCTCTTGCAGCAGTAGTTCAACAAGAAGACAATGCTAAACGCGCAATGTCATTGAGTGACACAACGGTAAGATTTAATTCACAATCACGAGTCCCTCTTGGATGTAAACTGTGTGAATTGCTTGACTATTGCGATTTATAGACCGACAGATTTGTGCTTTTTGTTGAGAGAAATAGCCTTTTAACACTTGACAGTACCGGTACTTAAATTTTAAGACAATACATTTATTGTGTCTATGTATCTAAATGTGTCGCATCCTTCACTGTTTTTTAGCGGCAGGTAGAGTTTCATCGAGCGGACATCTTAGCGATTATGTTTATTTCAGTGCCTCTCGTTTTTCCTAACCTCTGTAGGCTTAGCCTATACTGGTGATGTTGCGTTGTCTTGTAATTCCAAGATCAACGATTCCAGCAATCTTTTATGGGTAATTAACGCAACTCATATTGGTACGAGAAAGGACCTCAGGGAAGTACCCGGTCCAAAAATGGTAGAAAACTGGAACTATTGGGAAAACTTGGGGAAAGATGTCCTCTCCAGATTCTAATGCTTCGCTTAATTACGTCGACTAATCACTGAAAGGTATTATTCTCTAATGAAAATGGAGAAGATTTCTGCTTATTAATATTTAGCAAAGTTGATTCGGCAGAGATAGATATGACATTGCTTGCTGGCTTAGCTTGTTAACTTCAGATACGCCATTTAACCAGAAACAAAAGTTCTGTGAAGTAAGAAAGAAGTCATTTTGTGCTGCGCCAGTTCGTCCTATTTAGATTTCTGTGATGTGTTCGGTTCGACTTCACAGGTCCTTCACTTGTATGATTTTAAGCTGTATAGTCCAAAAGAAATTGTGTAAACAGCCGTTGTATATATCGCCTTTTTACCTGTAGCTTCAAGATCTACCGACGGAGTTAATTCTGTGCATCCTGGTTAAGGTCGTGGCTATGGAAGTGAAGGGTATGAAGCTGGCCAAAAGTGTGTGGAAAGAAAAAGCTGATCCTGTGATAAACAGATCTAGACTTCGAACTGTCTGCTCGCAATGGAACAGTATCCTTACGACCAACTTCTTTAGAAACGAAGTTCACAGAACTTTAGACCGCACTGGTGAGTTCAAGAAAAGTGTATCAACTTCATTTAACGAATGCTAAGAACAAAAATCAGAAATTAGAATTAGGTCGATGTGTTACTCAGTCTTCAACGAGTATGAAGTATTAACGACTTTTGTTTCTTAACCTCCACGCAATTTGACGCCACCACTCT
This sequence comes from Aporrectodea caliginosa, assembly GCA_020284085.1. Taxonomy (NCBI): domain Eukaryota; kingdom Metazoa; phylum Annelida; class Clitellata; order Crassiclitellata; family Lumbricidae; genus Aporrectodea; species Aporrectodea caliginosa. The sequence continues at coordinate 290,621 of JACEVL010000842.1, forward strand.
ATTTCTGTCTCTGTCTCTTTGTCTCTGTCTGTCTGCCTGTCGACGGCTAATTGGTAATAATAATAAAATTGCAGGAGCCGAGTGTTGTCAGAATAAGGCTGTTTATAATTGATTTCAGTTATATTGAATCAAGACTAAGTGAAGCTGTAGAATCCTTCTGAGGTGAAACAAACACGTTTGAGAAGTTGCGTCTATTTAAGGTTTTAGAGAGAATGAAAGAGACAATAAAAGAACTAGTGCAGCTATGCAGGGAAAATATACAACACGGAAGAATGGCCAGAGGATTTCTTACAGACCATCCCATAGTCGCAATAAAGAAGAAACCAAACACAACAGCATGTGAAGATCATAGAACTATTAGCCTACTCACGCATGCTTGCCCGGATCTTACACAAAAAGGCATACTAACATCACTAGCAGCCCAACTTACCAAGCCATTCATCCCTGCTTAAATTGACTTATCATATCATTATGAACATACGGTACATTCTGTAACATGCTAATCTGTGGACAAAACATAAACAGCTAGGAACTGAACTTAAATGTTTGTAAACAAGCTGCGGCCATGTCAACTTGTGTCAGAATAAACGAATATTATTATTAGATCGTACAACGAGGGTGTAAAGGTGGGAGGAAGTCTGTTGAAAGCATTAAGATTCGCAGATGATAAGGCAATGTTGGGAGGCAGCAAGAAGGGGCTGCAGAAAGATGGACCGGCTAAATAAGATCTCGATGGAGTACGATATGAAAATAATTATCGAAAAGACAAATATTATGAGGCTAAGTAAAGGAACGAGAAAATAATAAATATCACCATTGATGGAAAGGAATTGGAAGTTGCAATTTTTTTTACCTGGAACAAGTTGGACATTTTTTAACCTGGGAAGTATGATCAGTTGATCACAAATGATGCAAAGTGTCATGCAGAAATAAAGAGAAGAATAGCTATGGGAAAAGATACATTCTATAAAAGAAAGGAATTAGCTAAGGAACTATGAGAGGAAAGCTAAACAAGAATTTGAAGAAACGAAGGTTCAAGACTATGATTGGAGTGTGGTGCTATACGGATCAGAAATATGGACCGCGATGAAGGAGGATATAAGAAGATTGGAGGCCTTCGAGATGTGGATATGGCGCAGGATGGAGAGAGTCAGCTGGATGGAGCGCAGAACGAACGAAGATATACTACAAATCGTGGATGAAAAAGATCCCTGATAGGAACAATCAGAAGCCGACAGAATCTGGCTGGGCCACATGATGAGAGGAGACTCCCTCTTAAATCCCATAATTGAGGGAAGAATGGAGCGGAACAAGACAAGTGGAAGACCGAGAATGATGCTACTAGACTGGACGATGAAGGAGGGATACCACAAGTTGAAGGAGAGGGCTGGGCAAAGCGACGAATGGCGAAATTGGACGTACGAACCTGCCTAGGAGCAGAGAACCAAAAGGAGAGAGAATGTCAGTTTAAGCATGACTCAAAAAGGTTGAGCCAAACGAACTCAGATTTGTCAGTGTTAAGCTCGAGGCGGATAGACAGACTCCATCCATTTCATAGTGTCATCTTTAAAAGCGCGAAGTCTATTTCTTGAGTCTGCTTATTTCTACATAGATTTTGCAGCGTGAAAAGGACTTATCATTAGACCAAAATTTTTCTGCATGGCTATTTAAACTCCACCATCCACACCATCGTCGTCGTTTTGATTTTTAAATAATTCTCTAGTCTAAGGTTTCTTCAATTAAATATAATATAAAGTGAATGGAACTTACATTATGGACTATTAGGGAGGCGCTCATTTCTTTCCCGTAGGCGTTTGAGCCGGAAATGGACGAATCTCTAGGTCCTTGACATAGGGCCAATGCGTAGCAAGATTTGCCATCTACTTCCCAGCTTACACCAGTTCCAAATTATAGAGATTGGTGTGTGTGTGTGTGTGTGTGTGTGCATGTGAAGTGAACAACTTGGCCAGGGGCGTTACTCGGAGTCGAACCCATGACCGTATGACCATCGAGCAAGCGAATACAGTCCACCGTGTAGCGCATTTTAATACGGCTTTTATAATTATTTGCTATTAGTGCCATATGAATTTTCGTCGCTATCTTTGCACGGTGGTCTAGGTTAGTATATTAGCACTTTTGTTAAACTGTTTTTCCCATGTTCTATTCACGACTCCAGTTATTCATTTCCTCATTATGTGTCCATTCTATATTATCGCCTTCAAAAAACATTTCTTCAAAGAGTCATTGCATATATCAAATTTTGAGAAAGAATAATAATATTATATATATTTATTTATTTTAGCTCAGGACATGATTCGTATGGAAATTTTGCATCAGTTCCCGGTCCTGCCAGACGTCTTCAGAGTTGCTACATTGAAGGATGAAATGTTTATGATGTGCAGAACCAGTGGTCGAGACTGTGTTATTAATGTTTACGACCGCAACAATATGGCAGACGTGAAAGATGTCATCGCGCTGCCAGGAATAAATCCGGAGAACATGATGGCTTGCAGCGTGTCAAACTGTTTGTATGTAGTAAACTTGGAATCGCATTGCCTTTCACTCTTACGCATTGCCAGAGATGAAAAACACCAATTTAACATTTCACCATGGATTAGTCATATCCCCGCTTCGTGTTGCAGTAATGCTATAAGCGTTTCCGTCAATGGTAGCCTAATAATCATTTCAAACCATCGTGGACTCAATCCTACCGTAATAAGCATATACTGTGCAAATGGTTCCTTGCAGCATAAGTTAACTTTGTCACCAGATATTTATGGGTTCAGATATGTTGACAACGCAATTCTAAAATCAAATGGAAACCTTGTATTGGTTTCTGTCACTGCCAAATATGACACAAAATTGTTGGAGATCGATATGACTGGGAGAATTGTACGCCAATATCAATCCTTAATTAGCGGATTTTGTGGATTGATTTTTACAGATACCTATGGCAGAATATTGCTTACTAATCTGAGTAACGGAAGCGAGTTTTTAGATTCGGAATTTAATCTCATGGATTTTACTGGTTTGAAGTTGAAGAAGGACCAGTGCATCTTTCCCTCTGATTTGAACTACAATAGCCAAACTAATGATGCAGTGACTATTTTATACGATGAAAGGTGTGAGAAGGGTGTTTTAACTATCTTTCGTTTCACAGACGAATAAATCACTCAAAATGATGCTAACGATGACGATAACTTGTATTAAATAGCTGCTATATTTCGTTTAATGGTCCTATTCTAGCTAGTATTTCGTGTATTCTAAAATAGCTGTGTTGACACACCTGTTCTGCCATTATATTGAGAATTCGTTTACATAATTGACGTAACTTAAAAACAATGTTAAGAAATTGTGCTCTTACTTTTATTGATATTTTGATAATAAAGGATGTGTCTAACCAAACGAGAGTGGTGCAATATTGAGCCATACGCAAGAGTTAAGAATTTTAGTTATTTACACAGAATTAGACATTTAATTAGGCCTAAATAAGGGTGTGAAATGAATTATTACGATACTAACTCTATCTCCATGTAGGCAATAGTATCCTATTCCTATAAAAAAAACCGTCGATGCGCACTGCTGTAGGTCTAAGAACAAGAATCCAGTTATTTGGTAGCATTCGTGATAGGGCGTATATTTATAGGTGTGTAGGACAATGTATTTAGGTCTATGTGAGTGTATGCATGTATGTGTGTGTAATCTGTGAATGTGTGAACTTTTGCTTAAGTGCGTGACTGAGTCAACTGACTCAAATTCCCTTTACCAGCACAGCTTATAATTGTCATAATAATTATGTGAAGCTATTATGATTATTTGGCATTACTAAAGTAAAACAGTGCATTTACCTGAACATTGCAGATGAATAAAACAAAGCATTTACCTGAACATTGCAGATGACATAAAACAAAGCATTTACCTGAACATTGCAGATGAATAAAACAAAGCATTTACCTGAACATTGCAGGTGACATCAAACAAAGCATTTACCTGAACATTGCAGATGACATAAAACAAAGCATTTACCTGAACATTGCAGATGAATAAAACAAAGCATTTACCTGAACATTGCAGGTGACATAAAACAAAGCATTTACCAGAACATTGCAGGTGACATAAAACAATGCATTTACCTGAACATTGCAGGTGACATAAAACAAAAAAATTACCTGAACATTGCAGGTGACATAAAAGCGTCTTGTTTTGGACAAGAAGAGTTCGCACTGTAAAAATATAAAGGATGAACCTCATTATTCGGCCTAACCTAATATTATGTCTACCTATTCAAGGCCTGGAGTAGTAATCAAACAGTTTTTAATAGGCCTACCAATAATAAAAGTTCCTCAAAGGGACTCTTGGATTGGAAGCCCGTGTGTACTGAGGGGCGTTCGGCCTACCTATTCCAACGCCTTGAGATATTTCCAGGCCATCGCTTTAGATTTAAAATCATGTAAGAGAGATGTTTAGACCTGGAAATAATGCAGCGATTAGAGATAATCATTGTTTGGACTTGTAAAGAACACAAGTGACTCACGAGTCTCCAGGTTTCATCCGAAATAATCAGATCCCTCTGTCCACTATTCAGTGACTCATTCGATTTATATATATAGACTTACATAGGCTTATATCAGGCGGACGAGATTGAATAAACATATGCTAGCTTTTAAGTAACGGAGGCTAATTGCCATTAACCCTTTGACCTCGGGCTGACTCAGCGGAAGGAGCGAGCCGTGGGGTGACATAACGCCGAACCCGTGGACGATAACTTGTGATATATAAACACTGCATAATGTATGAATCCTGTAAGCGTGTACGTCAATTGTAGCCTAATAATCATTTCAAACCAGCGTGGACGCAATCCTACCTTAATAAGCATATATAGGCTACTGTGCAAATGGTTCCTTGCAGCATAGGTTAACTTTGTCACCAAATATTTATGGGTCAGATAATTATGTTGACAGTTCAATTCAAAAATCATATGGAAACCTTGTAGGCCTATTGGTTTCTGATAGGCCTATCGACCAATATGACATAAAATTATTGGAGATCGATATGACTGGGAGTAGCTGGGAGTATTGTACGCCAATATCAATCCTCAATTAGGGGATTTTGTGGTGTGATTTTTACAGATACCTATGGCAGAATTTTGCTTACTAATCTGAGTAACGGAAGCGAGTTTTTAGATTCGGAATTTAATCTCATGGATTTTACTGGTCTGAAGTTGAAGAAGGACCAGTGCATCTTGCCCTTTGAATTGAGCAACAATAGCCAGACTATGTAGTTCATAGACGAACAGTTAACATGGAAAGAACATATAACCGATATTTCTAAAAAGATATAAAAAAATATAGGCATAATTTCTCGTGTTCGACATCTCCTGCCACGATAGGCCTATATACTTGTAAATTTATATTATTCTTTAATATATCCGTATATATCCTATTGCAATCTCACATGGGCCTCTACCTACCGTACCCGCTTGACCATGCTGACAACCTTACAGAAACGAGTTATTCGAATCATATGTAATGTACCCTACAGAGCTAGCACCAAACTTTTATTCCTGAACATGAAAATACTACCTTTCGAATGCATTAATAAGCTACAAGTGGCGCTATATATGTACAAAATTCATTCGCGCCAAATATTATCAAACTTTGATCACTGGTTCTGTAAAAATTCTGAGGTACACGACCACTATACAAGGTCATCAAGCAATTACCACCAAACAAGTGTGCACACCAATATTAGGCAGCATAGTATCAGCACATACGGACCGCTGCTTTGGAACTCCCTGCCCAAAGAACTTACTTGTCTACCCACAGTCTATCAGTTCAGTCCCCGCCCCAATCCCGCAGGTTTTCTCGCCCATTCCCACCGCGTTCCCGCTGGACGACATCACATTTCCCACAAAAAGTTTTAACCAATTAGAATTTAAAAAAACTAATTATTAGCTTACAAGCTATTTCTATTGCTGATTGCATAGCATACGCAAAAAAACATATTATATTATCGACAGTTTGCATTAACCAAGCCATGACTAGTTCTGACTAGTAGGCTTAAGGAAATAAAAAAATTTCCTTTTCAGTACTCAAGTTCTTAGCATCACTCTGGACCGATTTGAGATTGTACTTGTAGCTCTAAGAATGACACATGACTACTATGTTAAAAATTACTTCATCAACATAGACAAGCTGATAACACTTTTAGTTGAATTACAATTACTTTCTAAACAAATTCGGTCGCTTTTTTGTTTGAACAGTTTATCTAAAAATAATTCCGTAAACAGGAAGTACAATTGATAAGAGCCTGTAGCGTCGAAAGGTGAATGGAAGTGAAAAAGGAATTATAAGTTATGTAAACTAGCTGTAACTAAAGTAGTAAGTTACTGTATAGTGTATACTATAATCTAGACGTTGTATAAACTATAGAAATAGTCTATAATAGTTACCATTACCGCGCTTTTATCGCCGGCTCATTCCCCACTACCAAGGTATACTACCGCGAGAGCAAACCCCATTACCGCAGCATAACCGCAATTGTTGTCCCCATTACTGCTGGATTTACTGCGGTTACCGCGGTTTACCGCGCGAAAATTCTCTATGTCACTCTCTAGTGTAGGCCCTAAGCCCTATTGAAATATTGACACCAGGCCGCTTTTTACGGTTTGACAATTTTTGAAGTTCCGACTGCAAAGCTTGTCCTAGAAAGAGAGGAAAGTTTACTTGTAAGAGGGTGAGACGATTGTTCACATAGGTAGATAGTCCGATGGGTTTTCGGACATTCCCCCAGGACATTTTCCCCTTCCGAACAGTAAGTAGGTCACTCTGGGAACAGGAGATTTCCCCCCCCCGGAAATTTCCCCCCGACATTTCCCCCCCGGAAAATTCCCCCCGGGACATTTCCCCCCGGTCATTTCCCCCCCGTATCGCTTGATTGACTTTGATAACAAGACTCAATTGGGAAATCAATTAGGAAATCAATTAGTTAGGGATCAAAAGCATAACAAGTCTTTTTGATGTTTGGTTGTTTAATAACAAGACTGAGTTAGGAAATCAATTAGTCAGTCAAGCGGTAGGTAGGTAAATAACAAGACTCAGTTAGGGATATCAATTAGGAAATCAATTAGTCAGATCAAAAGCATTATATACCAAGAGAAGATATACACAGTATACACACATGAAGGCCAACTAGACGATTAAACATTTGAACTGTTTTGAACTAATTTTTTTGTACATACATACATACATACATACATACATACAAACATACATACATAGCGATACGGGGGGAAATGACCGGGGGGAAATGACCGGGGGGAATATGTCCGGGGGGGAATTTTCGGGGGGGGGGGGGAAATTTCCGGGGGGGAAATTTCCGGGGGGAAATCTCCTAGACTCGGTAACTCTACCATTGTCCATGATAAAGTCATTAATCTAACTTCTAATGAAGCAAAGACCTTCTTTCATCAATCCAACTTCTATATAAGCAAAGAATTTCTTTCATCAATCCAACTTCTATTAAAGTTACTAATTATTTTCATAAGTGCAACTTCGAACTTCTATGTACCGAACATAACATCCTTCGCCATACTCTGACGAAGAGATACATCCAAGACAGTTGCAGGAGTTATTACCGTAGCGACCGTGCCGCCATCTAGCGGTCGATCGTGATGTTGCGGAAATGGGTTGTCAGGTAAGTCATTTTGAGAAAGGATTCGAACCTGTGTCCGGACAAAGGAGGAAGTGCGGGTGCCTCTATTTCCTTATCAGGTTTAGACACCAGCAATTGTTGCAACCGGGCACTTCGTCTAAGGCCTCCATATAGCGGTGCTACTGAGTGGCGAGTAGCGGCGCTCTCCTCAAATACCAGAGGTTCATCATCGGACATACGGTACGCGGTTTCTGCTGTCTGCAGACCAATGCTTGGCGATGCATCCGGGTTCTTATCCTCCGCAACATCATAATCAGTGTGACCTCTAGTGTCCAGTAAATGTAACTTGGTCACTATTAATTCCAATATGGCCGCTTGTTCTTCTTGGCGTCTAACTAGGCTTTGCCAAAGTTCATCACTTACTCTACCGCTAGGCAAAGAAGATTCATCTTGCGCCATATCAATGCATTGAATGATGATTAACGTCAAAACACAAACAATTCAGCGTCATATACAGCGCCCTCTGGTGGCGTAATCAGACTAATGTTCAAAGTTCGATTGCACAATCACTTCTATAAGCGTCAATAATAACATTGGCAAGTTATTTATCAATAATATTAATTACATAGACAATTATTAGGATTCGAACTAGAGTACAAAGTATCTTATACGTCTGAACTTTATACCACAGAAACCTTGAAGACTCTTCCTTCTTCTGCACCAACAACAGCGCTTCCCGGAAGAAAAAATTATTCAACACCACAGCTTGCAACCTTCGGCCTTGAACCCTAGACCGAAACCCAAGAACAGTTGCGTTCCTTGTGTGTCACTCCGATCTTCCCGCGGCTATTGTTCTTCAGACGCACAGAACCCTTTTCGCGCCAAAACCGTATTACTTCAGCTTGTAGTAAGTCAACGGTCCTTCTCTCACCACGACCTTACTCCAACTGCGCTCAATGCATCCGGTCGCTGCCTTTGCCTATATAGCATACTTGAGAGCCAAGGCTTTAGTGGTTTCCGGTCGAATAAAATATCCCGCGTAGATTCTAAAATGTTTCAAGCATTCATAGCTTTTGGGCTTAAAATCCTGTCCTCTACTTCTGGGTTTATAATCCCCTTATGTGAATTTCGAGGTATTTTTCATGGCGTTCCACACTTAAAGATTATCGGGGTGAAAACGGAGTAGTCTGCGGCGCAGCTGTACAATAATAGACTGAAATATGATGTCAGATTCAAGTTTCAGAAGACGCACATTCATTACGCCTCCCATGAATCTGTTGCTATGCATGTTTCGATCAGCCTGTCTGCGAGCCTTGCCCAGATTCCACTTGGCACCAGACCATTTGGAGCACTGGTTGCGGCTGCAGCATCTCATCCCTATCGATTGATTTGAGTGGAGGCGCTATCTGACTGCAACATGTTCACAGGATTTGTCAAAGGGTCAATTTGGAATCAGCCTCAGACGAAGATCTGTAAGGCAGCAGAGACCGCCATAACTGGAAGCGCGAACGACTGGCTGACGCCCTGTCCTATTCAAATCACTATTGCTTCTGATTGGCTCCTTGACTTTAGCTTACTTTTAGCACCTGGCATTCACGATGCCTTCTTGGACACAAAGCATAAGGTCGCGTTTTTCTACAAAGACATCCTAATCAACCGATACTGGTGAGAGAATATCTTAAAAGAAGAGGCCGGAGATTTTGCTAGGTCATTTAATGTAGGCCTATTTAATTAATGTAAAGAGTAAATAAACGTTTGTACAAGGTTTCTGCAGAAAGATAAAAAATAAAGGCAAGTTAGCAAGTAGAAAGTACCACGTATTTATTTTTAATGTCCGTCAGTTGAGTGAGGAATCGTAGCTAATACAATTTTTTTACATCTATAGAAACTCTTCGTAAATGTGCTTTCGCAATCAAACGGCAGGTGGCCCATATTCGACAGAAGCAATAAAACATGACACTTTTTGAACAAGGCAGGTTTTTTATATCCTATTCTCGAACCTAAGAAAGAGACTGACAGCCGAGTCACGATCAAATAAGCAGTTACGTCCTTAGCAGTCACTTGGTAATTAGTTACAAGACTTTCTTTGATTGATCTCGGTTTGCCAACGTCCTTCCACAATGCCCACCTGCCACCTAGATGTGCATAGAACTATATAAAACGAAAAATTAAACCAGTGACAAACGAAATAAATTAATGAGTGAATGAATTAAGAAAACCAATCAATCAAGTGGTCCGTCGTTATCCAACCAATTCAATCATCTGTTTGTATGTCCACCTGTTTGTCTGCATGTATGTATGTCTGTATGTATGTGCGTACGTTTGTGTGTATAATATATGTGTGTATATAAGAGTGTATGTATGTATGTATGTGTGTATGTATATGTGTATGCATGCATGTGTGCATGCATGTCTGCGTGTCCAGTGGCGTCTAACCCCCCCAGTAGTCATTGGAGAACTAACCCCCCCAATTGGGCCCTACAAAAATTTGACCTCTGAAATACGCATTTCGGTGCAGTGCTTTTTTCGACCGGAACGGTCCGAAGCGGCATTCCGGGACCTTATTCAGCCATTAAAAATAATTTAGTCAATTTAATTTTTCAAAAAAAATGTTTTAAATTATTTAGATACTTTAATTTAATTTCAGTGATTTCGGTGTTTTTATATAATATATATATATATAATATATATATATAATAGAAATATTAGCATCAAATATGCCCCTATAATTGTTCTTAATTTGTCGAGTTATAATAATGAATACCAACAAACACATAGGCTATCCCTTTACCTGGACTTTTTCTTTGTGAAGAAAGTCAGTACCGTAAAAAATGATCCTTCTAACCCTAACACAACATGGGGCTGGCCAAAAAAGATATAAACTAATCATTGGGATGAATTTTACGTCTGTTGATACCATGTTATTTGGAACCCTTCACTCCTTATGACCTTATCTAGGTCAAGTTTGAAGTCAATCGGACTAAAACTGTTTAAGAATGTAAGACATGACAGTTAAAACATTTTCCTTTGGCCTCCGGCTGGCGAAATAACAAATTTAGAGAGAAATTCTCTAAATAAGTGTATTTAAGGACCTCTTATGGGGTTTATCTATATACCAAGTTGAAGTCTGGAGTCAATCTGGCTAATTATTTAGTTAGAATGACTTTAATACGCCATCTGGCTATACAGACGAAGGTGCCTGGCAAGGACACTGCCTCTGATTTGCGCACAATCGATAAATCTGTTATTGGCTATTTGCAATGTAGCTACACTGCTATAGGAATGGATGATGATGATGATGATGACGATGATGACGATGATGATGATGATGATGATGATCAGGCACGTAGCGAGACTTAAATTCAAGAGGAGGCAACTTCACAGACCATTGACAAAATCCTTTGCCATTTGGGTCATTGGTCAATGGAAGTTCCAGTAGGCTATATAAAAAAGGAAGACGAGGCAACTGCCTCCTCATGCCTCAATATAGCTACGCCTATGATGATGATGATAATGATGATGATGATGATGATGGTGATGATGATGATGATGATGATGATGATGATGATGATGATGATGATGATGATGATGATGATGATGAGTTCTCTACCCGAAGGCAGATCCATCGGCTTTTTTATGCCACCCGGGGTGGCATAAAAGTGATTATATGATTGAGGTGGTTTCCCATTGCCTTCCTGCTTCCTCACAGACAACTAAGGGTGAGCAACTTGTCCAGGGTCGCTACATCATCACCTCAACTTGCTTGAGGTAGATTCAAACTTTCGACCTTCCGGTTACAAGACAAAGAACATGCCGCTACACCACCGCGTCCCTGTATATCATTGTGTATCATTTCATAACCAATACTCACTCAGAAGTCAGAAGAAATAAAGTAGGCTAAACGAATCAACTCGCAACGCGTTCATATATTCGCGAGTCCAACGTAATCTATAACATATGACTCATATGCATATATTCATTTGAAATGTCCGCCACAAACTGAATGGACAGGTCAAAGATAGGCTAGAGATGGGCCATTTCGAAAGTTGAGCCAGAGTACAGCCGAAGTGATGACACACATGATGCAGGACAGGTTGCAGACTAGCAGCGGAGAACGCTGCCAGTCTGGGCCGCCGTGTTATTACCCGAGGACTTCGAGATACCATTAGCACCTAATGCTGCTAATGGTATCTCGAAGTCCTCGCATTACCGCAGCAACCTCAGGGTCCTCAACCATCCCCAAATGTTTGGCCGGTATATCGCGTAAGCCGTTGGCCCGTTGGTCGTAGACTCGTAAGGATAAAGCTGCCTTGATACACGGACGCCTGGTATACCCAGGGGTCCATGCCTTGATATAATGGGGTCTCCAACCCCCCACTCCATGGCAGTGCAGACTGTGCAGTAAGTGTTCTGTTATACAAGCCGTTTGCTACTGTAAATAAAGTAAACATAAGAGAATTTCGATCAAACGATAATAGTTTAATGTAGGTTAATATTATAACAAACATACAGGAGAAAAAAGGTAACATGAAAAAGTGAAACCCCCACTTTCGGCCAAAATCGGTCAACCCCCCACTTTTGAAGTTCGATGGAGATCGGTCTCCAACCCCCTAATTGGTTGCCTCGCATTTCAAGGGGAGGGATATGTTGCATGTAGGCGCTTGGCCTAAGCACGTGCTATGTAACACGTGAGGGTTAGGTAGGATGGGCCACGCGCCTAATGCTTTTGGCGCCAATATGTGCTATAAATCTAGTCGCGTTTCCTGTATTGCCAAGTCTAGTTCCGACTGGCTTCAAGGTTGTTGTGGACCTCGTGTTCGAGGATCCGTTTGGTTTCGTCTGTGTGTACGTCGACGCGTCTGTTCGTTTGGTCTCCTTCTTGGATGACGCTTGTATTCGCTTCGACTTCGTCGTTTGAATCCTCTGTTAGGATTGTTTCGTTTGTTTGGACGCTCGTGTTGCTGTGTCGTTTGGCTGATGTTCTGCCGCTTTTGTAAGGTTGTATAATTTCGTTGTATATAGTTAATAAATCGTGTTTATAGTACTCGGGACTCTCAAGCAGTTTCTCCTTAGACTAACACGCCACATATGGGGGCCCGTGGGTTTAACTAAATTTTGACCACTTAGTTGGTTTTGTATTTGAGAAATTTTGAAAGTTGGGATTGAATTTTGATTCAAATTTGTGTAGTAGTTTGTTTTGCGCCAAATTTTGAAATTGGTTGAGATATTTGGTGGAAATTTGGTCGAGTGGTGTGTACGTAGCGTGTACAATGACGACGCCAGTAGTGGCTAGGCGGCTTGAATTGGACGACGTGTTTGATATGTCGACCGAAGAGCTCAGGCAACATTTGGGTTTTCTAGGAGTGGTTTCTTCGAAGTTAGATCACTCGAAGCTTCAAAAGTACTTGGCAAAAGCAATTCGCAGTGGAGTATATGAGTGGCAGATGAAACAAAATGAATTGAAAGCGCAGGAAGAAGAGAGAAGATTGGAAGCACAGGAACGAATGCGTTCGGAGGAAAGTCGGGTGGAAGTAGAATGCGAGAGAAAAGATGTTGTCGAAAGTAGCGAAGGGACAGGACGAGTCGAGGGTTTGGGTAATTTGCCGTCAGACTTTAAATTTGTCCCAAAATTAGGGAAGAAATTTGGAACAGTTGTAGCTATTGAGAAACTGGTAGAGCAGCGAACCGCAGCACAGGTTCATATAGACTGCAATGACTGTGTGTACGAGTGTCAAGTGTCGAGTATGTCTGCCGAATCTAATGAAGGTGTACGCGTGTTTTCTGACAGCGTCTCGCGGGCTGAACAAATTGAAATGCAGCCAGTAAATAATGAATTGCAACTGTTGTGCTCATTGACTAAGACTGATGGATATGTCGCAGTTGAGGTGGGTCTTGTTGACAAGACAACAGAGCACGAGAGTGTATGTGAAAATGTGTGTATGGATGTTGTACGAGTGTTCGACGACTCTATGAAAACTGTACAAAAACGTGCATGCTCGGACGAGGAATTGGAAATGTCTTACAGTATGGTTGATTCTGTTTCTGATGCGTTGCGTGGTAAGTTGTGCAAGGTGATTCCTGTCAGAAGTTGTCGTTTGTCTTTTGTGAATGTGTTGGGTGCTCTTAAAGACAGGACGCTATTGATGACAGGATGGTTGCCTGAAGATGTGCTGCATAATTTTGTTGCATTACGGATGAATGAGTTTGTCCGGATATTGGGTGCATTTGTTCAGAATGACTTGAATTATGCGATGGAGGTGCAAGAGAAATTGAGTCGTTTGAGTGATGATAATCCTTTAGACGTGATTTCTGAAACGGACGACAATGTGTTGTCAGATTTGTGTTGTGTTGACACTCCGTTGCATGATAAGGCGATGTTGTCTTTGGAATATGTTGTGACAACCAATGTTTTTGTTACAATTTTGCATTTTGAAATGATTGCGTGTCACACAAATCATTGGAGTTTGTTTGGTGCAAATGTAGCACTGGCGTGTACGAAGGTTGATTATGTTGTATGCCAGTGGAAAGTGCGTCGATTAGCGGTTGTTCAAATTGGTGACAATGTTTCTCAGTATGGGGTGAGAGGTTGTTGCTTGCAGAGAGTCGCGGAGGTGATGCCTCTTAGGAGCGGCCGTATTCTCCGAACAAGAGGACGCGTGAAGGAACAATCGGCGTACCGGAGGCGGTGCGGGACAATGATGGCTGTCCTCTGCACTCTTCTGCTAATGGATGATGGCGAAATGCACACGGTCAATTTCGATATGGCAAGTCCGCGGATGTGTGAGCCATTGGAGCTTACACGCAATCAGAAGTTGTCAGGTGCTACGGAAGTAGGCCTACCTACGCCTTGGAGTTCCGTCATTGACCTGGACTTTTGACTTTGTTTCTGAACTTTTGGAGTCGCCTTTCGGAATTGTTGTTGTTGGCCTGTTGCCACGGACGGTTATTTAGTCAAGCAATGAACAGAGACTTTAGGTTAAATTATGTACTTAAGTAATGTTTGAGATTTGTTTCATTATTGTAGTTAGATATTAGTCTAAATGAACATTATGATAATTTTGGAAAAGAACAATATTTAGACGTAATTACACAGAACTTTATGAACATTATGATCTTCGTCAACCTAAGGGTTGCCTCGCATTTCAAGGGGAGGGATATGTTGCATGTAGGCGCTTGGCCTAAGCACGTGCTATGTAACACGTGAGGGTTAGGTAGGATGGGCCACGCGCCTAATGCTTTTGGCGCCAATATGTGCTATAAATCTAGTCGCGTTTCCTGTATTGCCAAGTCTAGTTCCGACTGGCTTCAAGGTTGTTGTGGACCTCGTGTTCGAGGATCCGTTTGGTTTCGTCTGTGTGTACGTCGACGCGTCTGTTCGTTTGGTCTCCTTCTTGGATGACGCTTGTATTCGCTTCGACTTCGTCGTTTGAATCCTCTGTTAGGATTGTTTCGTTTGTTTGGACGCTCGTGTTGCTGTGTCGTTTGGCTGATGTTCTGCCGCTTTTGTAAGGTTGTATAATTTCGTTGTATATAGTTAATAAATCGTGTTTATAGTACTCGGGACTCTCAAGCAGTTTCTCCTTAGACTAACACGCCACATATGGGGGCCCGTGGGTTTAACTAAATTTTGACCACTTAGTTGGTTTTGTATTTGAGAAATTTTGAAAGTTGGGATTGAATTTTGATTCAAATTTGTGTAGTAGTTTGTTTTGCGCCAAATTTTGAAATTGGTTGAGATATTTGGTGGAAATTTGGTCGAGTGGTGTGTACGTAGCGTGTACAATGACGACGCCAGTAGTGGCTAGGCGGCTTGAATTGGACGACGTGTTTGATATGTCGACCGAAGAGCTCAGGCAACATTTGGGTTTTCTAGGAGTGGTTTCTTCGAAGTTAGATCACTCGAAGCTTCAAAAGTACTTGGCAAAAGCAATTCGCAGTGGAGTATATGAGTGGCAGATGAAACAAAATGAATTGAAAGCGCAGGAAGAAGAGAGAAGATTGGAAGCACAGGAACGAATGCGTTCGGAGGAAAGTCGGGTGGAAGTAGAATGCGAGAGAAAAGATGTTGTCGAAAGTAGCGAAGGGACAGGACGAGTCGAGGGTTTGGGTAATTTGCCGTCAGACTTTAAATTTGTCCCAAAATTAGGGAAGAAATTTGGAACAGTTGTAGCTATTGAGAAACTGGTAGAGCAGCGAACCGCAGCACAGGTTCATATAGACTGCAATGACTGTGTGTACGAGTGTCAAGTGTCGAGTATGTCTGCCGAATCTAATGAAGGTGTACGCGTGTTTTCTGACAGCGTCTCGCGGGCTGAACAAATTGAAATGCAGCCAGTAAATAATGAATTGCAACTGTTGTGCTCATTGACTAAGACTGATGGATATGTCGCAGTTGAGGTGGGTCTTGTTGACAAGACAACAGAGCACGAGAGTGTATGTGAAAATGTGTGTATGGATGTTGTACGAGTGTTCGACGACTCTATGAAAACTGTACAAAAACGTGCATGCTCGGACGAGGAATTGGAAATGTCTTACAGTATGGTTGATTCTGTTTCTGATGCGTTGCGTGGTAAGTTGTGCAAGGTGATTCCTGTCAGAAGTTGTC
Organism: Aporrectodea caliginosa; assembly: GCA_020284085.1. Taxonomy (NCBI): domain Eukaryota; kingdom Metazoa; phylum Annelida; class Clitellata; order Crassiclitellata; family Lumbricidae; genus Aporrectodea; species Aporrectodea caliginosa. The sequence continues at coordinate 306,879 of JACEVL010000842.1, forward strand.
GTTTGTCTTTTGTGAATGTGTTGGGTGCTCTTAAAGACAGGACGCTATTGATGACAGGATGGTTGCCTGAAGATGTGCTGCATAATTTTGTTGCATTACGGATGAATGAGTTTGTCCGGATATTGGGTGCATTTGTTCAGAATGACTTGAATTATGCGATGGAGGTGCAAGAGAAATTGAGTCGTTTGAGTGATGATAATCCTTTAGACGTGATTTCTGAAACGGACGACAATGTGTTGTCAGATTTGTGTTGTGTTGACACTCCGTTGCATGATAAGGCGATGTTGTCTTTGGAATATGTTGTGACAACCAATGTTTTTGTTACAATTTTGCATTTTGAAATGATTGCGTGTCACACAAATCATTGGAGTTTGTTTGGTGCAAATGTAGCACTGGCGTGTACGAAGGTTGATTATGTTGTATGCCAGTGGAAAGTGCGTCGATTAGCGGTTGTTCAAATTGGTGACAATGTTTCTCAGTATGGGGTGAGAGGTTGTTGCTTGCAGAGAGTCGCGGAGGTGATGCCTCTTAGGAGCGGCCGTATTCTCCGAACAAGAGGACGCGTGAAGGAACAATCGGCGTACCGGAGGCGGTGCGGGACAATGATGGCTGTCCTCTGCACTCTTCTGCTAATGGATGATGGCGAAATGCACACGGTCAATTTCGATATGGCAAGTCCGCGGATGTGTGAGCCATTGGAGCTTACACGCAATCAGAAGTTGTCAGGTGCTACGGAAGTAGGCCTACCTACGCCTTGGAGTTCCGTCATTGACCTGGACTTTTGACTTTGTTTCTGAACTTTTGGAGTCGCCTTTCGGAATTGTTGTTGTTGGCCTGTTGCCACGGACGGTTATTTAGTCAAGCAATGAACAGAGACTTTAGGTTAAATTATGTACTTAAGTAATGTTTGAGATTTGTTTCATTATTGTAGTTAGATATTAGTCTAAATGAACATTATGATAATTTTGGAAAAGAACAATATTTAGACGTAATTACACAGAACTTTATGAACATTATGATCTTCGTCAACCTAAGGGTTGCCTCGCATTTCAAGGGGAGGGATATGTTGCATGTAGGCGCTTGGCCTAAGCACGTGCTATGTAACACGTGAGGGTTAGGTAGGATGGGCCACGCGCCTAATGCTTTTGGCGCCAATATGTGCTATAAATCTAGTCGCGTTTCCTGTATTGCCAAGTCTAGTTCCGACTGGCTTCAAGGTTGTTGTGGACCTCGTGTTCGAGGATCCGTTTGGTTTCGTCTGTGTGTACGTCGACGCGTCTGTTCGTTTGGTCTCCTTCTTGGATGACGCTTGTATTCGCTTCGACTTCGTCGTTTGAATCCTCTGTTAGGATTGTTTCGTTTGTTTGGACGCTCGTGTTGCTGTGTCGTTTGGCTGATGTTCTGCCGCTTTTGTAAGGTTGTATAATTTCGTTGTATATAGTTAATAAATCGTGTTTATAGTACTCGGGACTCTCAAGCAGTTTCTCCTTAGACTAACACGCCACACTGTATATATGTTTACGTATGTCTGTATACATGTGTGTCTGTATGTATATATGTACGTCTGGGTGTATGTATGTTTGTATGTATTGTTTACGTGTGTCTGTCCGAACACCGGCCTATTATAAACTACTGTCTTTTCATTTAATAATGTGCTTAATGCTTTTAAGAAGTCCTCAAAAGGCACTAGAAGAAAGTCTCTACTTCTGCAGGTATATTCAAGTCAGCATCTGAAATGTTAACTTAACCATCCTTTGAAGAGTTCCAAAAAATTGTGGAACAGATAATAGCGTTTAAAATTGGACAGAGCAAATATACGGCCCTGCATTCTAACCAGCCGAACTTACTTTATTCGATGATGACTCATGATGCTTTTACCATTGTAGATATAGTTAACTACGTAGTTAGCTAGATCATCTGATTTTCTTACACTCTCTGCCACGAAGACAAGGCGGCATATCTTTTCGGCAAATGTAAATGAATACGTTTTTATATGTAGCGACCGTATGGCCTGGACTTTGCTCATTTTTCAATGAATTGATCGGGTGAGATCCTTCGTCCGTTGTAATGGGTGCCCACGTCATTTAAGGTCCTGGTGTACGAAATGTGATAGACCGAGATTAGAATCTCTGAAACAAGCCACCTATCAATATTATGGGAACCGCGAGCGCATGCACAAGCACAAAGTTGCCTGGGATGTGCGCTGTGACCACTACAGCGAACCGGCCCAGTAGGTTGTATGTCTGCGTGTATGTCGTATGTATGTGTACGTATGTCTGTTTGTATGTATGCATGCATGTATGTATGTATGTATGTCTGTCCGAGCACTCGCCTATTACAGACTACCTAAGGCATTACTATTGTTCAATATTGAATCAACGGAGTTTCGGCTGATGTGAAAACATTAAAAGCAGTCTCATGTATTTATGTATGTACGTTTGTAGGTATATGTGTGGATGCATATATATATAATCATATATATATATATATATGCCTATATACATGTACGTTTGCATATGATATGAATGAACGATTGTATGCGTGTATGTATGTTTGTATTTATGTATGTATGTATGTATGTATGTATGTATGTATGTATGTATGTATGTATGTATGTATGTATGTATGTATGTATGTATGTATGTATGTATGTATGTATGTATGTATGTATGTATGTATGTATGTGTATGTATGCATGAGCGTATGTACATAATGTGTATACATATACTATGTACGGTGAGTCAATTAGTTGCACGAATCTCAAGAACAGAGGATGCACTCTATCCCAGTCGTACTGAAGAAGCCATTTCGGTCATACATGATGTATCTGAGTAAAGAGATGATAGCATTACTGCATTAGCCTTCTTTGACCAATGTAGTCGAGAAAGAGCAATGGTGGAAGGACTCAGTCAGGAAGGAAAAAGAGGATCCTCCGAAGCGAACAGTATTTCTCTGGACCAGTCAAAAGATTCCAGAATTAACACTATGTGATTTCGTGACCGCGAACACACAAAAACGGACAATTTCTTCAAGATTCTTGACCTGCCAGATTCCTTCCTGGAAGACAACCCGGAGGTCTTGCTGACAAATCCTGACTATCCTCAAGCAGAAGATGCTGTACGAGAGCTTCGTGTTGTCGACGATACTGCAGAACGAGGGGTGGCACTGATGCAAGAATACAATGCTTTGCTGACAAAAGACGAGGAGCAGGCTCAGTTTTCTCTTCTTGGCATCAAAGAACACCGCAAGCTGTACCCCTATTGCAACAATGCTACTGTCCTCCAGGGTCTCGCTTCGTACCAAGCTGCTGGGACTGGACACAAGTAGCGGAATGGACCTGTAGCCTACTATGAAATGCGCTTGTCCATTATACTACTGCGCTGCATTCGAATGACTGATCATTATCATATCGGAAGCCTTTTTATTTATATGATTGCAGAAAATAAGCAACAATTTCAAGCGGATTGAGCATACCCTAAATATTGACAAATATTTAAGAAATTTTACAGTTTCTTGATCGTAAATTCGACATCTTAAAATTACACAGGGCTTATTTAAGCCTTGCATGTTGCCAATGGTATACGGACGATTGGTCATAGGACGATTGGTCATAGGACGATTGGTCATATAACGATTGGTCATAGGATGATACCGGTCATAGGTCATCGGGTCTTTCGGTCACAGGTCCCATCGGTCATATTGGTCCTATCGATCACAGGGTCTATCGGCGATAGGACTATCGAAGACCATCGAAGGCTAAAACAGAGAAGTTTTTAAAACATGAACAACCATTTACTGGATCATCCTATGACCAATCGTCCTATGACCAATCGTCCTATGACCAATCGTCCTAGAACCAACTGGGCGATATAGGTGAGCCGACGATACAGTGCATCTCGTAAACGGGTTGACTACACATTTTTTGGCATAGGCCCTTAAATTACTAGGACTGTAGGCGCTCAGCCTTGGGACTTGGACTTGGGTCCGTTGTCAAGTTACTCTTTCTATCACAAAAAATGAACAAAATTCCACGATCCGAGCATGACTGCCTACAGCCCCTGGGAATTTAAGGAGTCTATTGTGGCCGACGCAACCGATTGACTAGTAGACTAGTAGTATATTCGTCTATTTGGTTATCAAGCTGATAGACCGCAGCCCGATACTATCTCAATAGAATCGAGCGGAATCTTTCTCTTCTTCCCTTCGTCTCGTAACCAGATCTCTTGCTAGCTCAACCCCAAATCATTTTTGTAGCTCTTCTTTGCACTTTCTCTAGCTGTTTAATGTCATGTTTCAGGTATGGATTCCACACCTGGATGCAGTATTATAACTGTATAGTCTAACCAGTGATTTCTGCAATCTCAGTATTGTATCCTTGTCTCTGCTGACTATTGTCCTTCTTATCATATCTAAGATTGAATTAGCCCTCTTTGATGCTTCAGCACAATGTGTTGAAAGTTTAGCACTGCTTTGCATGAGTACTTTCAAATAGCTTTCTTCCTTACTTACTTTCAATACCGTAACCCACAGATAGATAACCGACTAAACCGAGCAAATAATCTGATATTTAGAGACTTTAGAAAAGTGTCTGGCTGGTATGCATAACTATCATAATCTGTACGCTGAAAAGTAATATGTGCGTCTACGTACATGTACACGAATGCCTAGAGGCCTACACTCCTTGTTTGTCCGCATCATGTTAAACCCAGCAAGAACTATTTTCAGTGAGTTATTACACTGTGCTTGGTGACCTTTATTGGTGGGCTTCTAAGCAACTTCCAAAACGGTCGCAATCGACAGCGAAGACTTCTCGAATACAGCTACAGATTTTGCAGCTCAACAAGTCAATACCACGATTTTGCGAAACGTGGTATCGCTGCTGTTGATCCTCCTGGCATTGGTTCTTTGTGGAAACGGAGTTCGATCCCAAGTCAATCCGGGTCTTCAATTTCGTCTCTGGCAGAGAGGTTTCGACTACGCAGCTCAATTGGCGGTGGACCTGCTCTACGCAGAAGCACTGAAGATTCGAATCCCTGACCAGAGTGGATCGACAACGGTCGTCATTGGAACCGTGGACTATGCAGTATGCAGTCACAAACATACGTGTCGGTATGCTATATCTAATCCATAGATATAAAAAATACGTTTTTGTGTAGATTAAAATTTAATATTTCATTTAATATGCATGTTATATAGTGTGGCGTTGTTATGTGGTCTAGTCTAGTGCTATTACTAATAATCGCCACTGTGTAGATTACCTTGAAGGGGCGATATTTAAAAAAACTCTTTAATAACAATAATAGTAGTAGTAGTAGTAGTAGTAGTAGTAGTAGTAGTAGTAGTAGTAGTAGTAGTAGTAGTAGTAGTAGTAGTAGTAGCAGCAGCAGCAGCAGCAGCAGCAGCAGCAGCAGCAGCAGCAGTAGCAGTAGCAGTAACAGAAGCAGTATCAGTTACAGTAGCAGTAGCAGTAGCAGTAGCAGCCGCAGCAACAGCAGCAACAACAGCAGTAGTAATAGTAGTCGACTGATTTAATGAATTAGCGACTGACTTAGCAACTAAGTGAATGCTTATCAACGGACTAAGTCGCTTAAACTTGTCGACTGGCTTACCGATTTGTTATCGACTTCTTAAATAGTCAGGCATGTCTATATTAGTATAGGTACCCAATAAAAATAATCATTAATGTAATGCATTTTACCGCCTACTGACTATATATATATATATATATATATCAACTGCTTTTCTGGGAGGGGAAAGCTATGACTTTTCAAGGATGAAAGTTGTAGGCTGAAATCTGTTTACGGTAATCGTTGAGTAGGCCCTATCTATCATATGTGTATATTAAGTAACAAAGTAACAAGTTGCTTTTGGTGTGACCGAGTAACCTCCATTTGTTTAGGCCTTTTTTCTCAATTCTAATCTTCTACTAGGCCTGCCGTCACTCCATAAGCCAACAAAGACTCGAACTCTTTGGAAACGAACGACATCTGCGGCATTCTCTATACGTGTACGACAGACATACATGTAGCCGATATAACCGTCGAATGATCCCCTAATAACCTGTGACAACGTCGTCGCTTTTCACGCTTTTAGACACCAACCGTTGATCCCATGATAACATGTGTAATACTATTATTGGATAGCTCTTAAATAGTGGAATCTACAAGTATCTGACTTTCATAGGTGTGGTTTTACGATCAAATAATAAAAAAAGTGTACAGAAACTCAAGACTTTTGGACTTTCTCAATATCAGTTATAGTCAATAATCGTTAGAAGGAATCATTATTACAAATCCTTGATAATGCAACAAGCCATGATTTCAGCTCCTCCATACCTTCATCTACTTATTCTTAATCACTGTTTATACCTTCAGCTGCATATTTTTCTACTTATTCTTAATCACTGTTTATACCTTCAGCTGCATATTTCGAACCACCACCCGTGCTCGTCGGGACTTCTCGATTGCGGCGCCACGGATCTGGAATACTCTTCCGCCATCTGTTCGTGCCACTAATGCTGCATGTGGTTACATGGTTTTCTCCCGACTCTTAAAGACGCACTTTTTCAGCAGTTTGATGGCCACGTGTTCAGCGCTTCTGTGAGACTCGTAAGTGGCGCTATATAAATGTCTTGTTACATTACATTACATTACATTACATTACATTGTTCAGTTCTACATTTTACAATAATCTATTAAGTCTACAAGATTGTCACGATTGCACTTAGAAAAGTCATGCCTATGTTTTTCGACAACTTGCAGAAGAAACTGTTTCTGTTCTTCGTTCTTGTTGAATTGAAATTCTGTATAAGAGCAACTCCAAGTTCAGCATTGTCATTCACACAGGCCAAGTTATTAAAAACCTGACATGCGATCTTATACAATTGGCTTTTGGGTCACTCTTCACATGGAATATCGAGGATACAAGCCACGATGAGTTGGCGATAGTTCGGAAGAAGCTTCGAGAAATATATAATTCCATAATCGTACGGGGAAGAGATTGAACCAAGTGCTATCCTCGATCACCTTTCATTGTCCTCATAAATTGTGCTTCCTCTTCAGAAGAGAGATGGTGTGAGAACAGAGAGAGGGCTTCCAGCTCTTGGCTTAGGTACCAAGAATGACACAGCAGCGTCTTTAGTGGTCTTCAGAGCAGCAGCAGCATCGTAATATTGCAGCCTTTTTATTAGTTGAATGTCATTATTTTATGTGTGAATCAGCAGTGACTCGACACGAAAACCACGATTGGATGTAGATGTTGACTAAAAAAATCTGTTAAATCGTGGATGCCCTGTAATTCACGGGCCGTCAACTGAATAACCGATTCGATTCCATCAAAACGCAACTAATCTTCAATGAGTAGCCTATATTGCCTTCGCCATCCAACGCACTCTAGAAGGGCACCAGGCTTGCGAACCGCTGCCAAACTGCTCAATGCAAACATGGATGCCGCGAGTTGGAGAATTCTCTCTAATCATCTTGAGGATTGTCAAGTTGAAGCTGTTCAGTAATGAACTCCTTCAGTTTGTCAGACACAGACAGACATTAATGAGGCTTTGGTTGAAGGTGAGCCAGGTCGGACCATTTACCTTTAAATCGCTTGAAGAGAAGAATGCCTTCCCAGTTGATGGACAAACTTACCAAGGCACACTACGAATATATCAATCAACAGGACTTCAAACATGTGATGTCGACAAGCCATCTACAGCAGATTACGACCGGTAGCTCCATTAACTCTGCCGGTATTTGAGGCCCTTGTGTCAAAACACATGCCGATAATAAATGTATCGCACTGTCACGACTTCAAAAGGTCTAGAACTGCTACCGCTGCTGCCTGTCTTGACACAGAAGCCAACTTTGGCACACCCAGAACTTTAGTGCTTCTATCAACTATAGAAGAAATCAGTATTGAAAATCTGTCCAAGTTGTCCGTGTCTACTGCAGTTATGTCAGGGAGCAGATTGCCGTCCAAGTGCATGACAGATTTAAAAGCTCGAAAGTCTTCCTTGATTTGCATGCCAAGAAATTTGATTTCTTGTTGTAGTGTGTTTTATGTCTTCTTCATACTTGAAACTGTATGCATAATTATATATACAAGAAGGTTGTGTATGTAGATTCTACAGTTTAAGAGCATTCTATTGATACTAAACATGTTATTATGGGATCAAAATGTGGTCACCCAAATATTTAAAAGTCAATTACGCCACGCGTAATTTACGACAAACTGCACCAACTCTATGAGCCTTGCGGGACCCCTAAATATTTTCCAAATGTCATAAAATTTGGTAGGTGTTATTACGGGATCATAAAGAAACTTTTAGGAGGGACTGCATCAAAAGTTTCAACAATTTTATTTTTGCTATGTTATCGTGGGACACCCTAATATATACACAACTCGTCAGTCAGTCAGGCAGCCAATCATTCAAGCAGCCAGACAGTCGGTGAGCCAGCCAGGATATGGATAATTCGCATGTAAGCTGGTCTATGGCTACTGAAAGAGAGACCAAAAGAGATTACCCCTTTCCTGAATCTAGACCTGTACCGATTAAACGGCCATACGCGTAATCGGGCCAATTATTAGAACAATCGGGTATCGGCAGAAATAATCGGTGCCGATGTCAAAATTGTGTTATAATTTAATAATTTTACTTGAATTATTGCATATTCCAAGTTTTTTAATCGATTTTCATCTATCGTTTTACGTTCCTAATTATTTGCCCATTAAAATATATTGTTAACAGGTTCCCAACTTAGTTAAACGTCCACCTTTATAGTTGTGATGATAGATTACTGGTTTATGTTTCGGAACCGAACATTTTAACTTAACAAAATTTAATAATGAAATATTCGGTCTAATAATGGTATTGGCAATTTAATAATCGGCTATACGCGGTATCGGCATAATCGGCAAAATGCGATATCGGTACAACTCTACCTGAATCAGAGTCCAGTGTTTGGCTACAGGCCCAAGTATTGCAATTACAATCCCAGAATGCCTCTCTGAGAGCGGCGTTAGAGGGAAGAATAGGAATAGGTCGCGAGCGGGAAAGTTTAAACCCTGGTCGACCGGACCAATCGACTGTTTCCAAATCGAAAACCCCGGACAGAGGATGTCCGCCTTACACTCCATCTGGTAATGTAGAAGCAAGTCCTGGTAATAAGATGCTAGAAGAATCAAGGTACCCTCATGAACCTGAACAGACCGACGGATTGTTCACCCGTCTGCCAGACCAGTCGGCCATCTCCTACCAATTCCGGCCTGCAAATAGCGCTCCTAGCCCGCTAAATTCCCCATGATCGGCCTGCAGGAGAAGAGATCAACTCCGCTCTTGCTGTCCTCGAATTGGCAGGGCCTAGTTGTGGGTGGACCCGACATCACTGCTTGGGAGTTCCTGCCTAGCGGGACTCAGGTCCCTTTTGGATCTCCCAATTGTTTCTCTTCACTATGTACCCAGCCAATCTGTATCTACTATTGTTTGTTTTTATAAATGCTGTACTCATGGACTATAACTAAAAACTGGTGAAACAATAAGGAAACGATTTTATTTGGTTTGATTTGATCTGGCGATTAATTTTTGACTTGCACATTGATTTAGCTTATTAGCGACCTTCGACTTAGGCTATACCTTGAGCATTATTACCATGGCGCCATCTTCTTTTTTCTTTTGACTGTGATTATGGCTATGATCTTTTGGTGAAAGCGCTATAGAAATTATCATTTATTACGAGCCTGTAAGTAATAAGTACCCAAATAAGGCATACATTGTGACGTCACAATATAGCCTAATGCGACTGTAGTCAGAAAAAACTTCAAATGAATTTGACGTCATTGCTGACCCAATGATGAAGTAATGGTTAATACGATTCTAACACTTGTATGGTCACATACAATGGTAAAATTTCCAAAGTATATTGCTGGAGAAAGTGTTCACCATAGTCGTAATTTCTATACTTACATATGCAGTGTATTTTATTGTATTGTATTGTATTTAAGCATTTGTAAAGCGCCTCTAGTAGGGTAAACCGATCAGAAGCGCTCCCAGTGCGCAAGGACCCGCGAAATGAAGCAGGTTTTGAGAAAAGCGACGGAAGAAGATAGACTACTCGCTCGACAATTCTATCTAGTAGTCACTACTAGATAGAATTGTCGAGCGAACAGGAGAAAGCGCATTCCAAAGAGAGGGACCAATTGAAACAAAGGAACGAGACTGAGCCATAGCAGTTCTAGTACGGGCAACCAAGAGGTCAAGTCTATTGGAGGAACGAAGTGGACGGTGGGAGGCAGCAGAGGCATACCCGCATCCCCGCTGCTTGAACTGGGGTTACCGTACCTTGTACTTTGGACTAGAAGATAGGTACTGTACCGCAAAGTACCGTGTACAAAATGCCCATTGAGTTCAGCATGAGCTTGGCGTTCTCTAATGACAGGTCATTCTAATAGTTAGACAGTAATTATCAAGGGAGAATAAAATTGGTTAAATGGTTAGACAGTAATTATCAAGAGAGAATAAAATTGGTTAAATGATTGGTTCATCTACTCTTTCAAGACCTCTGGTTCTAGCCAATGACAGATTATATTCAGGAGTCATCCAATCAGAACTGCCAAAGCATTTAGTTGAACGAGCATAAAAGAAATGCTAAATCGGCTATAGTATGTCTTTCAACAACGTCTCCAATTGCTGAGGTTTGAAGCAATCAGTAGAGCGAATAGAGCTCGATGATCAAGGTGCAAAAAACACAGGGCTAGCCGTCACTGACCCCTCGTATGTGCGATGGCGAACCGCTTCAAATTCGACTATTCTGACAGCTGAGAAGAATAGATCCCACGTGGATCTAAACCTCCTTGGCTGCCGGGGTAAAGATCGAGGTATTTGGCATTCTGTTCCTCGGTTTCCAACGCAAGACTTTACCTAACGAATTGCTGGTTCGACATACTCTGGCAGAACAGATTGATATTATACACGGGCATATTACATTTTCGCAACTTCCCACGAGCAGTAATGCCCGCAAGTCCTACGGTAAATTAAGCGTTGAATGAGCTATATGCGATTCCGCATGGGAGCGGCCCATATCTAAGAATCTATAGAATTTCTGTCAGTAGAGTGATAACGGACCTCCAACCATTTTCTCGTCAATACCCAGACGAGTATTCAAACACGTTACGCGTGGCAAGTAACTTCAGAGGACTTTCTCTTGCTTCTTTTAATGATTTCAATTCTAATAAGCTGTCTCCACTTCAAAACTAGATTCTAAAGATTAACCTAATTGGTTTAAACGCTCTATCGCTTGACGCCTTGCACATTAGACAATGGCGCGATGGAAGTTACAATTAATAATTATTAATTAGTGTAGCGAAATTGACGTTTCACTGATAATGGTTGCTATGGCAACGCCTCGTTGCCTAGTCAAGTTATCTTTAGCTAGTCAAGTTCCTGTCTCCCCTCCACCGCGTCTGCGCCGGTAGTCGGCCGTGTATGACGTGAGCCACCTGCGCCTGTTGGCTGTCGCCCGCCGTCTGCGTTTGATCCCTCTTTGCCAAGTCAAGTTCTGTTTGGCTAGTCAAGTTCCTGTTTCCCCTCCATCGCGTCTGCGCCTGACGGCCGTCTTTGTTGTTAGCCGCCTCCGCCTGTCGGCTGAAGCCGTTCGCCTTTGTTCCTTCTTTGCCTAGTCAAGTTCTCTTTGAGCAGTCAAATTCCGTCCCCCTCCAACGAAGAGTATATAAGGGATCGCAGGGAAACGTTACGAAGCCCTACACCACGACTCCGTGGACATCCTGATGACGCTCGAGTATCGAGAGGCCCGGTCCATCTACAGGGATCACTTCCTCCTGAAGTGGCAATCAGAATGGACCACCTCCGACACCGGCTCAGACTATCGAGCCATCGAGCCAAACGTCAGCCTTACCCGGAAGTATGCCGACCTCAACCGGAAGAAGGAAGTCACCATCACCAGACTCCGGATGGGTCACTGCTGCCTCAACGCGCAGTTGAAGCTGTGGGGGAGACACGAAACCGGAAACTGTGACGAGTGCGATGACGCCCAGGAAACCTTGCGTCATTTCCTCTTGGAGTGTCATTTTTCAGCGTGACGTAATTATTATGCAATGACCCCTTATGTAGGCATACCGGGAAAGAGCGTTAAACTGAAAGTCTGAAACCCATCACATTTCCTTTCCGTCGAGGAAAGCTCTCACGTATTTTAGTAATCCAGTACCTCGCCTGAGGTCCCGTTTGCAAAATGGTGTTGCGGGAGTTTCTCACTTAAACTTAGTCAGTGGGTTCCTAGGCAAGAAAATCACCGAGGTTCTTGTCTGCCATGACGCCACGAATGACGTAATCGCCAAATCCAATATGGCCGCCGTCGGCCATATTGGACAATTCATGTTACTTGTTTCTTACAGTATCTCCACGTGTATTACCTCTAATGTTACTGATTTTGGTATGTAGAATTATTCAGTTCAGACGGAAGATCATGATCTGATGCTAGTAAGAGGATGGATAGAAAATGTAGGAAGAGTTCTGGGTCTGGATGAAATACTGCAAGAGAGTTCCACTGTCAATGTATATTGGCATCAGCGAGAACGCTTGTACTTTAAGGAAGGAGTTATATATCGTAAGGGACTCGATGGAATAGCGCAATTGCTCTTACCCAAGGCGCTTAGGGAGCTGTATATGAAGCTTGCTCACACAGGTGTGTCAGGAGGGCATTTAGGGATTCGCAGGACACGCTGGCAGATACGATGCCGTGCTTATTGGCCGGAGTGGTCGCGTGATGTGAGGCGATGTTGTAATTGCTGTCCACAATGTTGCCAGCATAGATGGGGTAAGCCCCAAGCAGGAGCCTCTGCAACCCTTACCCACAGGTGAACCCTGGGAACGTCTAAGTTTAGATATTACGGGACCCCATCCAAGGAGCCGAAAAGGGCATATCTATATTCTGACAATGATGGATAACTTTACAAAGTACGTAGAAGCAGTGGCCCTGGCAAATCAAGAAGCGGCAACAGTGGCGAAGGCCTTGGTTGAGACAGTCATAGTTCGATATGGAGCGCCTTTGCAAATCCTTACTGATCAAGGTACTAATTTTGAAGGGTACCTGTTCCAAGAAATGTGCCGATTTTTACAGGTAGATAAGGTCCGTACTTTGAGTTATCACCCCAGTGGAAACGGCTTATAGAAAGATTTCATAGGACGCTCAATGCCATGTTAGGTAAAGTAATTAGTGGTTATCAGAAACATTTGGATGCATTCCTTCCACATGTATGGCTGCCTATCGCGGTTCGGTGCATGAAGGAACTGGGTTTTCACCAAACCGGTTACTCTTTGGAAAGGAGAACAGAGCTCCTTGGGATCTTGTGTATGGACGACCGTCAGAAGAGTGGTACAGAGGCACCACTTACTCCAGCTATGTAGAAGACTTGGCGGAACTCTTGGAAGAATCCTATGGGACTGTGAGAGAAAATCTTCAGCGAGCTGCTGAGAGAAGGAAATATCTCAGAGTTCGTCCAGTCTTTTTCAAAGAAGGAGATCAAGGCTGGTATTTCTCACCACGCCGATATAAAGGCCATAGTCCAAAATGGCAGAAACTGTACCAAGGGCCAATGTTAATCTTTCGTCAGTGTGGGCCTGTGTATTATTTGGTTCAACCATCGAAGAAGCAAAAGCCGTTTGTTACTCATGTTGACAAACTGAAACTGTATGCCTCAAAGAGAGTAGATGGAGAAGGAGACATGCCTCTTCCTACGCCGATGGTTGATGAAGAAAGAAACGAAACGCCAAGTACAGAGGGTAGATTACGGCGATCAGTAAGAAAACCCGCCCGTTTTCTCGATTAAGAAAGGTCACTGATTGAGTTATTGAGACAAATTTCGTGAAAGAATTTAATTGGTGAAGTTTTAAATACGATGCCAAGACTTTTTCATTGAAACACGGCACAGAACAGTTTCTGTTAATGCAATTGGACAGCATTTTTAAAGAAAGTTAACCGGTAAAGTTTTCATAAAGAAATTTTTTGTTGATACATTGGTTAACGTAAAGAAAGTTGGCCGGTGAAGTTGTCATAACAATCTTATACTATATTTCTCAAAGTTTATCCTTCCGTTTGTTTGTTTGTTTGTATGTAGCCTATGTTTGTTTGTCTGTACACTAAAGGCTCCGAAAGGGAACGGTTTAGCGAATTGAGAAATTTTGCAAAACATTATTACGGGCGTGTGTAGGTTAACGCGACTAGTTTCAGCTCGTAATTTAATTTAAACGCTGATATATGGACATTTTAAACTTTTAAACTTCGAAATGATGAGGTACCTTAATGCCAATAACGTTGGCCATTTAATTGCATATTATTTAGCTTCGCGTGAGCGGCGTGACGTAAGAGAAATTTTGTCTTACGTCACGCAAGACTAATTATGCAAATAAGGCGCAATCGAAATAAAACGCGGGCGACGCTCCGAAAAATTACGATCGCTTTAATGGTACACGACTGAGCTTTGTCTACTATTATATTATTTAGCCCGGGGAACAAATAATAGGCCTATATAAGGTAGAGATAACCTTCGTGTACTCATAACCTCAACTCATTATTTTCTTTAAATTCCGATATAGCCTACGGATATTTTTAATTTCGACGTGGTTATTTATTCAAACGCCTTAAAATCTAGGTGAAGCCCGTTTTCTCGCAACCAATAACGATGCCCGTTAATTTCTAATAAGAAATTTCCATGGGCGATTTCATGGGCGTCCGCAGGAATTTTTCCAGGGGGGCGCAAATTTTCAAATATGTGTGTGTGTATGTATGTATGTATGTATGTATGTATGTATGTATGTATGTATGTATGTATGAGCACTTGTTATAGAGCCCTTCAAGATTTCTACTCAGAGGCGCTCCCGACTATAGGCCTACAGCGCGGACACTAAATCGGAGTTTCACGCCGAAGCGCATGAGCAATTGCAAGTGAAGGACTTGCCCAGGGTCCCTACGCGGCGGCTTGAGGTGGATTCGAACCCGCAACCCTCCAGCTGCAAGGCACCGAACATACCCCTACACCACCACTCCCCATGCACTGAAATAGTTGTCGCAGGGAGTAAATAGGTACATAGGGTGTGTCGAAAGCAACCGATTACTCCACCTTCGACTCTCGCTCCCTCGCGATCGGCGCTGGCTACCTCTCGATCCTCTGGCGCGGATCCCAACATGCGAATATTCATGAACATTCATTTTCAAAAACTAGTATGATAGACTAATAAAATTTTATATGACTGAAACCTTACCTTATCCTTGAAATAACAACTGCAATCGTTTGGGTTCTTGTCCAAACTCATTTATCACTCTATCTATGAATCGGTCTTTGTTGCCTGAAATCTCTGTTCCGTTCCTACCAAGTTTTGCTACCCTCAAAGCAGTCGACCGTCACAATTCTACGAAATTGTCCTACTCAGAAGTGTTCGTCTTCTACGTTCCTGTAATACTGCCCGACTGACTCGCAAAGCGTAGTAGTAGAGGTTTAAGTTTAACCTGGGACCATCATCATCATCATCAGACTTGGACTATTATTGTCCCAGGTATAACGACCCGTGCAACAACAAAGATCAATAGATTCGTAATGTCTCCTTCGTCCAGGCTTGGATGGATTGATGGATGGATGGATGGATGGATGGATGGATGGATGGATGGATGGATGGATGGATGGATGGATGGATGGATGGATGGATGGATGGATGGATGGATGGATGGATGGATGGATGGATGGATGGATGGATGGATGGATGGATGGATGGATGGATGGATGGATGGATGGATGGATGGATGGATGGATGGATGGATGGATGGATGGATGGATGGATGGATGGATGGATGGATGGATGGATGGATGGATGGATGGATGGATGGATGGATGGATCATGGATGGATGGATGGATGGATGGATGGATGGATGGATGGATGGATGGATGGATGGATGGATGGATGGATGGATGGATGGATGGATGGATGGATGGATGGATGGATGGATGGATGGATGGATGGATCATGGATGGATGGATCATGGATGGATGGATGGATGGATGGATGGATGGATGGATGGATGGATGGATGGATGGATGGATCATGGATGGATGGATGGATGGATGGTTCCGAAGCCAGCGGGGTATGTTTAAAAAGTCTGTCAGAAAGTGACAACGTGTGTTAGCTGGTATCTAAGGGAAGAAGCTGATTACTTAGTCAGAGACTGTCGCTCCAGCCAGTGTCAATTATGTATGTTTAAATATATATTTGTATATATATATATATATTATAGGGTGAAGGCATACAAACCGAAACACTTTCGATTAATTCGATATTTCTCACCTCCTGCAGTCACTGTGACGTTGTTTATATACCATCCGATATAACGTCCTTACTACGCGGTTCACAGGGCCGGACCTGTTATCTCTTTAGCGATGGGCTAAAAACAACAGCTATAGAAGAGCCGCTGGTAAAGGGAATACGATAGGCCTACCAATTAGTCGACACGCCTGAAAGGCAGTGAAAGCACTTCGCCGTCTCGGGTTTGGCAATGTGAATTTTCATATTACCAAGAGAGAACTATATACGCTAAAATTTCAAAAATACGCATAAACAAAGATATAGCGGGAACTTGTAGAGCGTGCCGTATTTTAACGGTCGGTAGTCGGTACGCTACTACCTTACAGTCCTTACTAATTAATCTTATGCTTCATGTGTTAATTTTAAATAATTACCTAAAGAATTTAGTGTTTTTTCGATAATCAAGTTGAAAATCATGTTGCAATAACCAAAATAATCAAAGTTTCTCTGCCAATATGTGCAAAATCCAGGGGGCGCACATGCGCCCCCTTGCGCCCCCCCTGCGGACGCCCATGGGCGATTTTCTAGGTCATCTCAACTAAAAAACTCGCCATAGCAACTCTTTGCCGATGCAAAATGTATAACGAACGTTCTGATCCCAACTATTTTCAGTTCAAAATTTTATTTCAGTTCCGATATATGGACATTTTTAGTTGATTTTCAAACCCATCAAGCGGCAATGATGGATTACGCTAAAGCTACACGGAAGAACGTTCGATAGGTGGTGCAGTAAGCGGACATTAAATTAAAATGCTAAGTCGCTTACAAAAACATTAAATTCAAATGCTAAACGGGTAGCACCGCAGGCACAGGTAATTAAATTCAAATACAGTGGGAACATCTATTTTCACCCCTAAATATCGTTTCCATTCAGATATGTGGACAATGGACATTTAAAATATTTGAAGCCCTTCAACATATATAGTAAGTAAGTAAGTAGCCTTTATTTGCAGCCGTTAAAAATTACGCATGGCGAAAACCCGGGCAAAGCCGGGTAAAAAATGCTACTCTGCAATAAATGCAATGAAAGGTTGCATAAAAACTTAGCCTCAATTAATATTTTTAAATCTAAACTTAAAGCTTATCTCTTCTCTAAGTACTACGATTAGTAAGTACATTGTAACGCGTCCTTTGAGTAAGACTTAGTTTTATTAATGCGCGTTATAAATACAAGTTTGTATTGTATTGTATAGAGAAAGACTAAGTTTTTCTATGACGAGGGCCATGGGTGACGTCATAAAAGTTAAGCGGTAAAAGATGGAAACGCTCGGTTAAGAATTTAGCCAGTTGCCATGGGCTACACAGATGATGACATCACTAAAACTTGACCAGCGATTGGTTAAATGCAAATGTACGTTCATTTTGTCAGTTCTTTTGAGGTGCATCACGGAAAACAAAAAAAAACAGCTATGGCTTTGAAGTTAATCTTAGAACGAAGGGAAAACATTTAAAAATGTCGAGTCGAAGATGGTTATGCGATACGTGTGGACTTTTTGTGGAGTCACTACAACCACTTTTGCCTCCTTTCAGCGTCATGATGATTCTCGCGCTTTTGTGCAAGATTCTTTTTGTTTAGGCGCGCTATAAATGACAGTTTAATAATAATAATAATAATAATAATAATAGTACGCAGACATTCAGTGATGGTGCGCAGAGTTTCTACTCAAAGACGTACGGATAATTATGGTCGTGCGTGAGACATCTTTTAGAGAATCGGAACTGGAACCGTCGACTTCACTTCCTGCGCCAACTGAAATTGGACATGCCGGTGAGTCAGTAAACATTGAGAATAATCAAGAAGAGGTCAACGGGTGGCTGAATGATTTCCTGTCTCTGCCCCTCCACTCAATCTTGTTGAATGCGAACAAACTCAATTTGAATATACCGCACAAGCCAATGCGTTGTCAAGCCATACTGATCCACTTCTGTCAAACGAGAACTGTATAGTGGAGGCTGATTTTCCTTTTTGGCCGGATAACTCACTTTTTGATCTGGGGGATTGGATGAATGACATTCTACCAAATCTACCCAGGTGCAATTTGATACCGAGGAAATTGCGAACATTGTGTTCGAAGCCAGATCCTTTATCTTTCCTATATGACTTGGGAGGATTTTCGGGTGAACATGTTGTCACGGTGGCCGTTGTGCTCTGAACGCGTACTGTGGGGCGTGTTCAAGGGATTCATGATTCTTCCTCTCCATCCGGTTCAATTCGTAATGATGATGTGATCTGGATTTCGAGTGACTAAGACAGCCTATGACAAGAGACGATTGTTTCTGGCGAAGAAAGACACCTTCTCTTGAAACCGGTCATTCCTGTCAAAAGCACAAATGAATGTTTTAGTTGTCAAAAGCTCAAATGAATGTTTTAGTTGTCATAAGCACAATGGGTAGAAAACTGAATTATGCCAATTAAATAACAATTGTATGATAATTAAGGGTGTTGACAACTTGACATCAAGGTGTCACAGGAGGGTGTTTAAGTGATAAGAACCTCAGTGAGACATTTTATTTGTTGACTAAAGAAAAAAACAACGCTAAATAATTGTAAGATGGGAAATTGAAGAAAGACAGAACTGAACACTCATAAGACGTTAATCTTGCATAGTTGCTAATTTAGTGATGCAACATTTAATTTTCTGATATTAGTTGATGATTTATGAACCTGTTAAGAGCGTTTGTAGAAGTTTAAGGATGTTCTGCGACTGTTGAACCTGGCTAAGGAATAAGGTTGATTTAAAAGCTGAATTTCCGAAGAGGCTTCGGATTTGTAGTGGGAGGGGATGTGGCGAAACTTTCATTTCCCTTTCTGTTAAAGTTATTTGGTGCAGCCAGTGATAAGGTCATTAAGTGCGGTAAAGGTCGGCCATATTGCTTTGGGCGGCAAGGTTTTGTTCTGTTTATACTGGGAATTACGTGACACTTTGGGCTGTAAAGTTTAGAATTTAGACTGACGGGAATTTCATGGGTTTTGCCGGTGAGGTTCTCCCAAATATTAATCTCTGGTTAATATAGCGGTAATGGGCGGTTAACTTCTAGTGTTTAACCCTATTGATCGTGTTTCTTTACCGGCCCACTATTTTTACAGAGGCTTAACTATAAAAGAGGAGAGAAATAGAGAAGAGAGAGAAGGAACCGAAGACATGAAGAATGTGTGACTGAAGAGTTCCTGCAGTAGTATATATGAAAGTAGTTTTAGGTGTGACAATAGATTCAGTAAAGAAGTTGATCGTAATAGTTTTAGTAGCGTGTCATTTCCGTTAAGTTTCTAATAAACCGTTGAACTGTTGGGCGTTGGTTGCTGAACTGCTGTTGCAAGAAATCTCCTGATAGACCACGGGAGTGGACCCATCGAGTCATCACTGAACTGGGGGAGTAGGCATCCTGGTAAAGGTTACCCTCCCTTTCAGCACGATAGTCCCGTGAAAGTATTATTCAGAGGTGAACGTCACAATACAGTACTACTTCTGTGAGCAAAAGTAATGTCAAGTATCCCATTAATACAAAGAAATTAGCAAAAATGTGAACATGTGGTAGGCCTAACTGATTGTGAGGTGGCAAGTAAAATTATTGTTTGTTAGTAGGCCTATGCATAGCGTCTTAAAATTATTGATAACTTTTCCTTCGAACCCCGAGGACTTAGAAAAAATGTCAATGTGGCCCTTCACCCGAAAATGTTAGACAGCTCTGTTCTAGAGCGGTTGGATGGTCCGGCAGAAGGCAGAAGATGAAGGGGATCAGCATCAGCTTTCTGGTTGTCAAGCTCGCGCTGAAATTTACCGTAAGCTGCACACAGGACTTGATTGGTTGATCAGCGTCCACGCTAGTTGTACAACGTCTTTGTGTTTCGTAGAGAACAGGTAGTTCGTTGATCGAATATGTAATGCAATGTAATTAGTAACTTATATAGCGCCGCTAACAGCCGTGGCCATTCAGTAGCGCTCCAATATCTCATCTGAAGCTCGCATCTCCTCTCGGTCGTTGATGTGAGGACCTCGCTAGTAGTGGTACGAGTACAGCTTCTAGTTAATGGGACCAAAGTACAGAGGGGGAGGGAGCGGAGGGGAGGTGCGGAGGGTAGGAAGCCACCTGATTGATCGAAGCCAGTCACGTGACCTATGACGTCATATCTATTAATAGCACTGGGAAGCCTATTGATCTAGTTTCCATGACGACGGCACGTCCAGTTTCTGAATCACCCACGCTCGACTGTCCAACTACGACCTAATTAGCATATCATTAGCATATCAATAGGAAGTTTGTTGTCCTCGTTTCCATGACAACAACACGCCTAGTTTCTAAAGCACCTCCCCAGAACAATATCCTAAATAGCTTACTAACGAGAGAGAAAATAAATATAATTTTTACTGCGCTCTAGACCTAGCATTTGAATAATGAGTACGCACCAGCAAAACCTAACATCCAATTACATGAGCTTTTAAACTCGTAAGCCCCTCCCCTCCCCTCCCCAAACCCAATGGCAAGGGCGGCGGGGGCGGCGGCCACTACCGAATAAAACCCAAGCGTACTTATCATACCACACCAACTCAGAAGTTTAATCTCATAGGAATATTGGAATCGATTCATTATATATTTCTAAACTAAAAACGACAACGGGGATAGCATTTTCAATAAAGTTTATTAAATTCAACAAACGTCTTATTCACATAAATGTTTTACAAATGTAATTATGTACCAAATAATCGTTGAGACCAGTGTCCGAGGTAAGAAGATTAATAATAGCGTTAATGTTTTTATTTCTAGCTCTATGAATACAGTAAAATATACAATAGTGTCCACAAACATGACTGACGAGACTTTGTAAATGTTTCTCATTGAAAATCCAACGCGTACAATGTATATTTAAAAAATCTTTAAACGGTGTATCTGGCGGTCTTCCGAAAGAGTCAAAGAATTCGCCATAGGAAGAATCCTCAACGTACAAGACGACCCAATGCTGTCCTGGCTTATCGTGGGGATCCGTATTACACACCAATAGCGTAGGTTCTCCCATATCTAACTTGGTAGGTAGACGATCGCAAGCGAATACTCCCATAAACATCCGTCCACATTTCGCATCATTCGTCAATATCGAATCAATTTTATCTCCATTCATTTTCAATTTTTATAATCGAAAATCACGTTTCGCGACCGATCAATTTCCAGAATATTTTCAAACTCTGCAAAAGCTATGACGTTTATCGTATTCTCCAAGGCTTGTGCAAATTTCATATCCACACGAACGTTTCCCTGTTTAAGCAGATTGAAATGATCACCCTCGCATAAATCGGGTGTTAGATCGAACGCGTAAAGAGCGTAACCGCCGACAAAGTCCTCTCTGCTTATCTGATTTCCTTCGTCTCGCATCCACTTGCCAGTTCCCATAAATAACGAAGCGTAGGCGTTAATATATTGGTTGTTGGCAAAGTTAATTTCCAGTGGTTTCACAGATTGTTGCTGTCCATCCAAATATACTTTTAGTTGCGACAGGTTCATGTGTTTAAAGTTGAATGGATTCTTCGTATTAGCTTCCGTTAAACGCGTCGTTGTCTACACATCCGATAACGATCCTAGTGGGCAACTGTCCGGAGAAAAGACTTTCTTGCGACGCATCCAAATTACCTCTGGGTATGGTGAATGTTTTACAAATTGCTCTTCGTATCGGAAATTTCACGTTTCCACGTTCGAGAGCTTTCGCATGTGCCAGAAACACCGACGGACTCAATTTAACTTTTCTGACGTACAATTTACATTCCAGAATTCGAACTTTATACGTAGCACCCGCAACGCTCGACATCAAACAGAATGAATCTTTATTTCTGACGAGACGCACCCTTATATTTATATCGTTAGGGAGGAACCGATCCTGAAAAAATAGATCGCTGTGAATACCACCGAGCATATCCACAACTCGTCCTTCGTCTACGTACGCACTACGTTTCTTAAAACCATCATTTTCAGCCTCGTTATCGTGCGGATTGGCGTCTTCGAAATGTCCGGCGATATCCTTGTAATACAGAGCCGAAGTAAGTTGTGAAGTTTTGGCACCTCCACCATTACTTAATATAGTTTCCAAATAACTACGATACGCGTACGTATTGTTCGAAGCGGTAACCAGAGTATCGTTTAATGTAATGTCGACCTCGGAAAACAAACTGTGTAGAAACAAATTGACAGGTCCAACGTGCAAGCCAGCAGCTATCGGATCGTTGTTCACACCTATTATCTGTGCTCTGACGTATAATTGCGTACTCGACAAATCCAGATAGTCTTGACCTGCACCAGTAATACTAAATTCTATCGGCGTTCCTTGCGAAATCGTCGCTACGGGATTATATTCTACGAACGAACCGGCCTCTATACTAGTCTGCGTCGGTGGTACGATAAAAAGATCTAATTCGCTCTTCGTACATTCGCACGATTGAGGATGAACGAATGCCATACTTAAATTTTGCCAAATATGTCGCTCTTGCTTCTTTTACTTTGGGTCTTCGTCGATCTTTTACGTCTCCGCTTCCTTCTTCTCCCACCGCTGCCGCCTTGCGTATTGAAATCGTAGGAAGATGCGAATGCTTTTATACCTTCTGGAATACGTCTTTTGCTAGACTCTTTGAAATTACGACCTTCCGAAACGTCATTAGCAATTTGCAAACCAGTTCTCAATACCTGCTTCCCGAATGCTTTAGCGCCAGTTTGAATCAAAGGCCAAGCGCTTCTGAAGAAACCGCTCAGAATACTTCCCAATCCGTGTCCACGCTGCATGCGACTGCCTTGAAATACTGGCATACCGCTACCACTCTGTTTCAAATAATAATCTTCGTAGGCGAACCTACTCGCATCGCAACAAAATTGTCTTTTCATTGTAATAGGTATGGTATTTTGCAGTGTCTGAAATGAAGCGTCACAATCGACTTCCCGTACTCGAATGGAATCGGATTGCCAGTGTCGCTCCTTATATCTATTTCGATCGAGTCAAAGTGCTTCTGCTGTAATGGTACGTATAGAGGTTTTTCGTATAACGTATGCACGTTATCGCCACCTTTGCCAGATAGGTGAACGATACGAAGTAACGGCGCTTTGGTGTCGCCTATTGGTATATGTTCCAAGACATTGCAATATACGTACATGGAAGAAAAACCGCGATTTATATCGCAAGCATGTGCAGACACCCATTCTAAAGGTGCTTCATCTGAATAGTTATCGTGTTGAATGGTATTCTGCGATTCAATCAAACCCAACATGGCGCACAAGGCAGGTGAGAATAGTAGGTGCGCACCCCAGTTTACATTCGCATTGAGACGCTTCGTTATAGCGTTGTACTTAAATGACGGAAAAGCTTCGAGTTTGAATTCATCGGCCATATGTTTTATACATTCGTTAATCGCCTGCACGAGATCGGTTATCGAATCGTAATAGCCAGGTGCTAGATTCAACATCTTGTTGAAATAACCCATCGGTTCTATATGCGGACTGACGAATTGCGAATATACAATGGTACCTTCGTCTCTTTCTAAATTGAACCACGTATGCTGATATTGTATTTCTACCCTAACTTACACGAATGCTTTGCTGTCTGTTTTCTTGAATATTTATTTTTCTGTGGTAGCGAGCTTTGTGTCTTAATAGTATCAACGTGTATCTATCAATCGAATGTCTCGATCCATAGAATTAGTTTACTATGGTTATGAATGATTCGGTCTTTTCCTCTGGCGTACGTGCATCCGGGTCTCAGGTTCAAATTTGCTGACCCTGCAGGCGTAAGAAAGTGTTTTAGATAAGTAAAATAAGTCAACAGGGCCTTTGGTTTTGAGTGTGAATGCGAGCAATATTTGTTTCAGTTAATAGAGATCGGAACAGTGTGATTTATTTTTTCCTGAAGACACAAATCAATTGATGATACGCGTGTGTGTATATATAATATATATATAGCATATATATATATATATATATATATATATGTGCCTCTTATCTTAATTTAATGTATTTCTTGGGCTACATAAGAAATTAGTTTGTCCGATTTGTTCCTATCTTTAAACGAATGCATCCATCACGATCCTATCCTTCAATGAAGAAGTTTATTCGCTTTAGAGGAAATTCCATTATCATATTCGTTACATTCGACGGATTGGGTGCCACATTATTTTTTCTGCCTTACGTTATCTGGTGTTTCTTAATGGAATTTCAAAAGCTAACTTGATGAAGCTTCACAGGGTCCAAAACATCTTGGCCAGAGCCATGTAATATTATCTCCAGTCCTGGTATCTTTGCACTGGCTACCTCTACAATAGAGAGTAATTTTCAAGATCGGACTATAGGCCTCAGGTTCTACCTTTCAGAGACTCTAAGCATCCATACCATCTGTCAGCTGTTGATGGGAATCCGTTGGTTGGTTCTTCGTGTGTGCATGGGCCCGCCACTGGTGACTCTTTCACCTTACTGTGCATTGCTTTGCAAACTAACGTAGGCGATATATTCCTTTGAAATGACATTAACATCATATTGGCTAGCGCAGAGAGCGTCTCCGAGTAGATATCTGAGAGGCGCTATATAAATGTTCAATTACATTACATTTTAGCCACTCGTCCCACGCTGACGCCCAAGACCTTTATCTATACGACCAGTTCCAAGGACGCTGGACGACTCTGATCATACAAAGGACAAGGACATGCTCATGAGCTAGCTCCGACTCCTGAGCTCTCTTTTCCGACAGACGTTCGACCGCTCTTCAGCGCAAGTGTTGGCCTTTAGATTTTGATTAGGCCTACACTCGTTTCCGCCGTAGGCTGTTTCCGTGTTTTCTGGATTTTCCTCCTGGCATTTCCTTGGTCTTATCCTGGATTTTGGCATGCAAAACAACTTTATTTAGTAACGACCATCGAATGAGGCACGTAGCGAGACTTAAATTCACAGACCATTGGCAAAATCCTGGTTATTGGGGTCATTGGTCAATTGGTCCAGTTGTATATAAAAAAGCAAGAGGAGGCAACTGCCTATCGTAAAGCTACGCCTATGCCAGCGAATGATAACTTTAACATTATTAAAGTTTTCTTATGTAAATCGCTTAGTTGTTATTACGACGTATATTGCCCGTTCCGTCCACTTTACCCTGGCTTGGGACTGGCTTGAGTATAAAAAGCGAGGTTGCCGTTCATGTTGGCGAAGTGTAAAGTGTTTTCAGGGTGTTGAGCGTTCCCACCTCGTGTTGCACCCTTTTGTATTTCAGTTAATACTTTTACCACTGGTGGCATACATAGTATCGACTATTGTTCTTGTAGTCAGATGTTCGCCATTTAAAACCACAGTTAGATGCGAGTCGGTGTATTTAAGGGTATTCCTTGAAATACCCTTCTGCATTTTTTGCAAAACCCTCTATCACTCACCCTCTGTACTGGACTGTTTTCTTTTTCCTCATTCATGTGTTCATCATGTTTTGCTATCTGTCTCTCTGTATATCTGTCTTTTTCTCCTCTGTCTCTTCACCCTCTTTATCTCTCCACCCTCTATTATCTCCCACCTTTCTCGTTCCATATCTTCGCCCCTCCTCTCTTCCTCCTAGATATTTTCATCTAACGACTTTCCTCTCTTCTTTCTCCTGTTATATTCTCTCCCATAATCAGGCACGTAGCGAGACTTAAATTCAAGAGGAGGCAACTTCACAGACCATTGGCAAAATTCTGGTCATTGGGGTCATTTGACCTTAGTCAATGGAAGTTCCGCATATATACAAAAACACGAGGAGGCAACTGTCTCCTCGCGCCTCAATGTAGCTACGCCTATGCTCATAATTCCACTGTCTCCTCCTTCTCCTTCGCCTCTTCCTCTTGTTTGTGTGCCTCATCCTCTTCATCTTCTTCCTCTGCATTTTCGTTCTCTTCGTTCACTTTCTCTGTTCCTCTAATTTCTCTTCATTCTTCTCGATGTTTCTCTTCCTCCTCAGCCGTCAGGTCTTCCATCTCTTTGCTACTCTGCCTTTCTTCTGCTTTCTACTAGACCTGCAGCCACGCATTCTAAAAGAACAAGTCACAGATCACTGAACATCGTTCCATCTTCCGCGCTTGACAAGTTTCAAATTATCTGTTATGCCACACACAGAGCGTATCACTATATTACATTGTCAGCAGCAGACAGCAGTCGGTCGGTTGGTCAGTCTGTCTGCCTGTCCGTCTGTCTCTGTGTGTCAGTCTGTGTGTCGGTCTGTCTGTCTATCGGTCTGTTTGTTGGCCGGTCGCTTGGTCTGTCAGTCTCTCTGCCCGTCTGTCCGTCTGTTTGTCCGTCTGTCTGTCTGTCTATCTGTCTGTTGGAAGTCAATCTGTTCTGTGTGTTGGTCGGTCGCTCTGTCTGTCAGTCTCTCTGTCCGTCTGTCCGTCTGTCTGTCGGTCAGTCTATCTGTCTGTCTGTCTGTCTGTCTGTTGGAAGTCAATCTGTCTGTCTGTGTAAGTCGGTCGGTCAGTCTGTGTGTAAGTCTGTGTGTCCGTCTACCCTTCTATCTATCTGTCTGTCTGTCTCTTGATCGATCAGTTTGTCAGCCGCTTAGTATACGTCTGTCTGCCTGCCATTCTGTCTCTCCGGCTGTTTGTATGTCCCTCTGCCTGCATGTATTCTTTCTGTCCATGTATGGGTCTGTTTGGTTGTACTTCTGTCATCCTTTATGTCTGTCTTTCTTCTTGTTTGTCTGTCAGTATTTATTTCTGTGTGTGCCTGTGCCTGTGTTTGTCTGTCTCTCTTTGTGTGTGTCTGCCTCTTACCTGTGCACTTATCTATGTGTGCTGCGTACGTCTGTATACGTCGTCCTATCTCTGTGTACGTTATGAGCTGCAGTCGTTAATGATAGATCGATCTCCGCTCATTTCCTGGGTAAATAGCAGCGCAGTCCACATATCTAACACGCGGCATTGCTTATTATAATATATACATTATAATATATATATATATATATATATAATACATATATGACACATATATAAAAAAATATATATATATAACCCTTCTGATATGTAGATATATGCATCATAGAACGAGAATTCGTGACTTCAGGCTTTAATATTCGTAAATATTCGTGAATATTAGGACATTTTTAATATTCGTAAATATTCGTTTAAATATCAGAGTCGATGACGTTACTGTTTCCGCTTTTTTACGAACTAATTTAAGAATAGTAATTTAATAATATGTGCAGTGGTTTTGCGGCGCTGTACTTAGAGCCGTGGTCCGTAAGCTGGTACCGGTACGCTTAATTAGGCGTCCTACCCAAATCGTTCCCTACTCTTGAAGAACTCTGTAAAAAGCCGACCATGACTCTCTCTGTCTCTGTCTCTGTCTCTCTCTCTATCTATCTGTCTGTCTGTCTGCCTGTCTCTCTCTCTCTCTGATCTCTCCTCTCTGTCAGTCTGTCTCTGTCTGTCTCTCTACGATTTCTTTCTCCCTCTCAGGACTTTCAGAGGGAAAGAAATCGTACGATCTCTCTCCCTCTCTGTCGGTCTGTCTCTCACTGTCTCTCTACGCTTGCTCTCCCTCTCTATCCGTCTGTCTCGATCTGTTTCTCTCTCAGCGGTGAAACCCACACGCTCGGTAATTCTATATCATTTAAGCTATGTTTGGATGACTGATGTTCCGAAGTTCCATTGATGCGTTTAATTTGATTAATTATACGCCAGGTTAGGCTGAGGGCTAGATCCTCCCACTCAGTTTAGGAATCTTGGGAATTAGAGAGATCTGGGTCATACAATCTTTGTTTGTGTAATAAACGGTACTGGCATCGTTCGTTTGGGCGCCAACAATTTGAATTCCGTATGAGACTTCAAACAATAGACTAAGTGAATACTGATATAAGATGAGTAACTGTAACAAGTAACTGTTCTTATTCTAGCTCTAATACCTAGTTTGTGCACTGAATTTTTTACTAGGGTCTACTAATTTCCGGATTTTGAAGAATTAAAAAACAAAAATTTAATATTCGTTGGCCAGTTTAATATTCGTCAATATTCGTAAATTTCTAAAAATCTTAATATTCGTAATATGCGCATACTCGTTCTATGATATGCATAGTGTGTGTGACACTGTGTGTTGGTGTGTTTTGGTGTGATTAAGCAACATCGAGTGCGGTTAATGTAGACTTGGACTGGAGACCATCGATGATGTAATCTAATGTAATGTAATGTAATTAGGAGTTTATATAGCGCCACTCAGAACCGATTCAGAGCCATTCAGGAGCGCTTCCAGTGCGAGAACCCCAACTTATAGCCATTGATATAGGCCTTTCCTTTTAAGCTTCGAATACAATTTCGAAGTTTAAAAAGTGTAGCCTGCTGATGTTCGAATGCTGCTTCACAGACGAGATCTTTCAGCGCCTCTTCACAGGCGAGATCTTTCAGCGCCTCTTCACAGGCGAGATCTTTCAGCGCCTCTTCACAGGCGAGATCTTTCAGCGCCTCTTCACAGGCGAGATCTTTCAGCGCCTCTTCACAGGCGAGATCTTTCAGCGCCTCTTCACAGGCGAGATCTTTTAGCGCCTCTTCACAGGCGAGATCTTTCAGCGCCTCTTCACAGGCGAGATCTTTCAGCGCCTCTTCACAGACGAGATCTTTCAGCGCCTCTTCACAGGCGAGATCTTTCAGCGCCTCTTCACAGGCGAGGTCTTTCAGCGCCTCTTTACAGGCGAGATCTTTCAGCGCCTCTTCACAGGCGAGATCTTTCAGCGCCTCTTCACAGGCGAGATCTGTCCGTGCCTCAGCGAAAGGCGAGATCATTCAGCGCCTCTTCACGAGATCTTTCAGCGCCTCTTCACAGGCGAGATCTTTCAGCGCCTCTTCACAGGCGAGATCTTTCAGCGCCTCTTCACAGGCGAGAACTTTCAGCGCCTCTTCACAGGCGAGATCTTTCAGCGCCTCTTCACAGGCGAGATCTTTCAGCGCCTCTTCACAGGCGAGATCTTTCAGCGCCTCTGCACAGGCGAGATCTTTCAGCGCCTCTTCACAGGCGAGATCTTTCAGTGCCTTCTTCACAGGCGAGAT
This sequence comes from Aporrectodea caliginosa, assembly GCA_020284085.1. NCBI lineage: Eukaryota > Metazoa > Annelida > Clitellata > Crassiclitellata > Lumbricidae > Aporrectodea > Aporrectodea caliginosa. Next base: position 336,247 of record JACEVL010000842.1, read on the forward strand.
CATTCAGCGCCTCTTCACAGGCGAGATCTTTCAGCGCCTCTTCACAGGCGAGATCTTTCAGCGCCTCTTCACAGGCGAGATCTTTCAGCGCCTCTTCACAGGCGAGGTCTGTCAGCGCCTTAAGAAAGGCGACATCATCCAGCGCCTCTTCACAGACGAGATCTTTCAGCGCCTCTTCACAGGCGAGATCTTTCAGCGCCCCTTCACAGACGAGATCTTTCAGCGCCTCTTCACAGGCGAGATCTTTCAGCGCCTCTTCACAGACGAGATCTTTCAGCGCCTCTTCACAGGCGAGATCTTTCAGCGCCTCTTCATAGGCGAGGTCTGTCAGTGCCTCTTCAAAGGCGACATCATCCAGCGCCTCTTCACAGACAAGATCTTTCAGCGCCTCTTCACAGGCGAGATCTTTCAGCGCCTCTTCACAGGCGAGATCTTTCAGCGCCTCTTCACAGGCGAGATCTTTCAGCGCCTCTTCACAGGCGAGATCTTTCAGCGCCTCTTCACAGGCGAGATCTTTCAGCGCCTCTTCACAGGCGAGGTCTGTCAGTGCCTTAAGAAAGGCGACATCATCCAGAGCCTCTTCACAGACGAGATCTTTCAGCGCCTCTTCACAGGCGAGATCTTTCAGCGCCTCTTCACAGGCGAGATCTTTCAGCGCCTCTTCACAGGCGAGATCTTTCAGCGCCTCTTCACAGGCGAGATCTTTCAGCGCCTCTTCACAGGCGAGATCTTTCAGCGCCTCTTCACAGGCGAGATCTTTCAGCGCCTCTTCATAGGCGAGGTCTGTCAGTGCCTTCTTCACAGGCGACATCTTTCAGCGCCTCTTCACAGGCGAGATCTTTCTGCCTTCACAGGCGACATCATTCAGCGCCTCTTCACCGACGAGATCTTTCAGCGCCTCTTCACAGACGAGATCTTTCAGCGCCTCTTCACAGGCGAGATCTTTCAGCGCCTCTTCACCAGACGAGATCTTTCAGCGCCTCTTCACAGGCGAGATCTTTCAGCGCCTCTTCATAGGCGAGGTCTGTCAGTGCCTTAAGAAAGGCGACATCATCCAGCGCCTCTTCACAGACGAGATCTTTCAGCGCCTCTTCACAGGCGAGATCTTTCAGCGCCTCTTCATAGGCGAGGTCTGTCAGTGCCTTAAGAAAGGCGACATCATCCAGCGCCTCTTCACAGACGAGATCTTTCAGCGCCTCTTCACAGGCGAGATCTTTCAGCGCCTCTTCACAGGCGAGATCTTTCAGCGCCTCTTCACAGGCGAGGTCTGTCAGCGCCTTAAGAAAGGCGGCATCATCCAGCGCCTCTTCACAGACGAGATCTTTCAGCGCCTCTTCACAGGCGAGATCTTTCAGCGCCTCTTCACAGGCGAGATCTTTCAGCGCCTCTTCATAGGCGAGATCTGTCAGTGCCTCTTCAAAGGCGACATCTTCCAGCGCCTCTTCACCGGCGAGGTCTTTCAGCGCCTTTTCACAGGCGAGATCTTTCAGCGCCTCTTCACAGGCGAGATCTTTCAGCGCCTCTTCAGAGTCGAGATCTTTCAGCGCCTCTTCATAGGCGAGGTCTGTCAGTGCCTTAAGAAAGGCGACATCATCCAGCGCCTCTTCACAGGCGAGATCTTTCAGCGCCTCTTCATAGGCGATATCTTTCAGCGCCTCTTCACAGGCGAGATCTTTCAGCGCCTTCTTCATAGGCGAGGTCTGTCAGTGCCTTAAGACAGGCGACATCATTCAGCGCCTCTTCACCGGCGAGGTCTTTCAGCGCCTCTTCACAGGCGAGATCTTTCAGCGCCTCTTCACAGGCGAGATCTTTCAGCGCCTCTTCACAGGCGAGATCTTTCAGCGCCTCTTCACAGGCGAGATCTTTCAACGCCTCTTCACAGGCGAGATCTTTCAGCGCCTCTTCACAGGCGAGATCTTTCAGCGCCTCTTCACAGGCGAGGTCTGTCAGCGCCTTAAGAAAGGCGACATCTTTCAGCGCCTCTTCACAGACGAGATCTTTCAGCGCCTCTTCGCAGGCGAGATCTTTCAGCGCCACTTCACAGACGAGATCTTTCAGCGCCTCTTCACAGGCGAGATCTTTCAACGCCTCTTCACAGACGAGATCTTTCAGCGCCACTTCACAGGCGAGATCTTTCAGCGCCTCTTCACAGGCGAGGTCTGTCAGTGCCTGAATAAAGGCGACATCATCCAGCGCCTCTTCACAGGCGAGGTCTTTCAGCGCCTTTTCACAGGCGAGATCTTTCTGCGCCTCTTCACAGGCGAGATCTTTCAGCGCCTCTTCACAGGCGAGATCTTTCTGCGCCTCTTCACAGGCGAGGTCTGTCAGTGCCTTAAGAAAGGCGACATCATCCAGAGCCTCTTCACAGGCGAGATCTTTCAGCGCCTCTTGACAGGCAAGATCTTTCAGCGCCTCTTCACATGCGAGATCTTTCTGCGCCTCTTCACAGGCGAGGTCTTTCAGTGCCTTAAGAAAGGCGACACCATCCAGCGCCTCTTCACAGGCGAGATCTTTCAGCGCCTCTTGACAGGCGAGATCTTTCAACGCCTCTTCACATACGAGATCTTTCAGCGTCTCTTCACAGGCGACATCATCCAGCGAATCTTCACCGACGAGATCTTTCAGCGCCTCTCCACAGGCGAGATCTTTCAGCGCCTCTGCACAGGCGAGATCTTTCAGCGCCTCTTCACATGCGAGATCTTTCTGCGCCTTCTTCATAGGCGAGGTCTGTCAGTGCCTTAAGAAAGGCGACATCATCCAGCGCCTCTTCACAGGCGAGATCTTTCAGCGCCTCTTGACAGGCGAGATCTTTCAACTCCTCTTCACATGCGAGATCTTTCAGCGCCTCTTCACAGGCGACATCATCCAGCGCCTCTTCACCGACGAGATCTTTCAGCGCCTCTCCACAGGCGAGATCTTTCAGCGCCTCTTCACAGGCAAGATCTTTCTGCGCCTCTTCACAGGCGAGGTCTGTCAGTGCCTTAAGCAAGGCGACATCACCCAGCGCCTCTTCACAGACGAGATTTTTCAGCGCCTCTTCACAGGCGAGATCTTTCACCGCCTCTTCACAGGCAAGATCTTTCAGCGCCTCTTCACAGGCGAGATCTTTCAGCGCCTCTTCACAGGCAAGATCTTTCAGCGCCTTTTCACAGGCGAGATCTATAAGAGCCTCTTCACAGGCGAGATCTTTCAGCGCCTCTTCACAGGCGAGGTCTGTCAGTGCCATAAGAAATGCGACATCATCCAGAGCCTCTTCACAGACGAGATCTTTCAGCGCCTCTTCACAGGCGAGATCTTTCAGCGCCTCTTCACAGGCAAGATCTTTCAGCGCCTCTTCACAGGCGAGATCTTTCAGCGCCTCTTCATAGGCGAGGTCTGTCAGTGCCTTAAGAAAGGCGACATCATCCAGCGCCGAGATCTTTTACGCGCCACTTCACAGGCGACATCATGCAGCGCCTCTTCACCGACGAGATCTTTCAGCGTCTCTTCACAGACGAGATCTTTCAGCGCCTCTTCACAGGCGAGATCTTTCAGCGCCTCTTCATAGGCGAGGTCTGTCAGTGCCTTGAGAAAGGCGACATCATCCAGCGCCTCTTCACCGACGAGGTCTTCCAGCGCCTCTTCACAGGCGAGTTCTTTCAGTGCCTCTTCATAGGCGAGGTCTGTCAGTGCCTTAAGAAAGGCGACATCATCCAGCGCCTCTTCACAGACGAGATCTTTCAGCGCCTCTTCACAGGCGAGATCTTTCAGGGCCTCTTCACAGGCGAGAACTTTCAACGCCTCTTCACAGGCGAGGTCTGTCAGCGCCTTCAGAAAGGCGACATCATCCAGCGCCTCTTCACAGACGAGATCTTTCAGCGCCTATTCGCAGGCGAGATCTTTGAGCGCCTCTTCACAGACGAGATCTTTCAGCGCCTCTTCACAGGCGAGGTCTGTCAGTGCCTTAAGAAAGGCGACATCATCCAGCGCCTCTTCACCGACGAGGTCTTTCAGCGCCTCTTCACAGGCGAGATCTTTCAGCGCAACTTCACAGGCGAGATCTTTCAGAGCCTCTTCAGAGGGAGATCTTTCAGCGCCTCTTCATAGGCGAGGTCTGTCAGTGCCTTAAGAAAGGCGACATCATCCAGCGCCTCTTCACAGGCGAGATCTTTCAGCGCCTCTTCACAGGCGAGATCTTTCAGCGCCTCTTCACAGGCGAGATCTTTCAGCGCCTCTTCACAGGCGAGATCTTTCTGCGCTTCTTCATAGGCGAGGTCTGTCAGTGCCTTAAGAAAGGCGACATCATCCAGCGCCTCTTCACAGACGAGATCTTTCAGCGCCTCTTCACAGGCGAGATCTTTCAGCGCCTCTTCACAGGCAAGATATTTCAGCGCCTCTTCACAGGCGAGATCTCTAAGAGACTCTTCACAGGCGAGACCTTTCAGCGCCTCTTCACAGGCGAGATCTTTCAGCGCCTCTTCACAGGCAAGATCTTTCAGCGCCTCTTCACAGGCGAGATCTCTCAGAGACTCTTCACAGGCGAGATCTTTCAGCGCCTCTTCACAGACGACATCTTTCAGCGCCTCTTCACAGACGAGATCTTTCAGCGCCTCTTCACAGGCGAGATCTTTCAGGGTCTCTTCACAGGCGAGATCTTTCAGCGCCTCTTCACAGGCGAGGTCTGTCAGTGCCTATGAAAGGCGACATCATCCAGAGCCTCTTCACAAACGAGATCTTTCAGCGCCTCTTCACAGGCGAGATCTTTCAGCGCCTCTTCACAGGCAAGATCTTTCAGCGCCTCTTCACAGGCGAGATCTTTCAGCGCCTCTTCACAGGCGAGATCTTTCAGCGCCTCTTCACAGGCGAGGTCTGTCAGTGCCTTATGAAAGGCGACATCATCCAGAGCCTCTTCACAGACGAGATCTTTCAGCGCCTCTTCACAGGCGAGATCTTTGAGCGCCTCTTCACAGGCAAGATCTTTCAGCGCGTCTTCACAGGCGAGATCTTTCAGCGCCTCTTCACAGGCAAGATCTTTCAGCGCCTTTTCACAGGCGAGATCTCTAAGAGACTTCACAGGCGAGATCTTTCTGCGCCTCTTCACAGGCGAGGTCTGTCAGTGCCTTAAGAAAGGCGACATCATCCAGAGCCTCTTCACAGACGAGATCTTTCAGCGCCTCTTCACAGGCGAGATCTTTCAGCGCCTCTTCACAGGCAAGATCTTTCAGCGCCTCTTCACAGGGGAGATCTTTCAGACGCCTCTTCACAGGCGAGACCTTTCAGCGCCTCTTCACAGACGAGATCTTTCAGCGCCTCTTCACAGTCGAGATCTTTCAGCGCCTCTTCACAGGCAAGATCTTTCAGCGCCTCTTCACAGGCGAAATTTTTCAGCGCCTCTTCACAGGCAAGATCTTTCAGCGCCTTTTCACAGGCGAGATCTCTAAGAGACTCTTCACAGGCGATATCTTTCTGCGCCTCTTCACAGGCGAGGTCTGTCAGTGCCTTGAGAAAGGCGACATCATCAGAGCCTCTTCACAGACGAGATCTTTCAGCGCCTCTTCACAGGCGAGATCTTTCAGCGCCTCTTCACAGGCAAGATCTTTCAGCGCCTCTTCACAGGCGAGATCTTTCAGCGATACTCTTCACAGGCGAGATCTTTTTGCGCCTCTTCACAGACGAGATCTTTCAGCGCCTCTTCACAGGCGAGATCTTTCAACGCCTCTGCACAGGCGAGATCCTTCAGCGCCTCTTTACAGGCGAGATCTTTCAGAGCCTCTTCATAGGCGAGATCTCTAAGAGACTCTTCACAGGCGAGACCTTTCAGCGCCTCTTCACAGACGAGATTTTTCAGCGCCTCTTCACAGTCGAGATCTTTCTGCGCCTCTTCACAGACGAGATCTTTCAGCGCCTCTTCACAGGCGAGATCTTTCCAGCGCCTCTTCACAGGCAAAATCTTTCAGCGCCTCTTCACAGGCGAGATCTTTCAGCGCCTCTTCACAGGCGAGATCTTTCTGCGCCTCTTCACAGGCGAGGTCTGTCAGTGCCTTAAGAAAGGCGACATCATCCAGAGCCTCTTCACAGACGAGATTTTTCAGCGCCTCTTCACAGGCGAGATCTGTCAGCGCCTCTTCACAGGCAAGATCTTTCAGCGCCTCTTCACAGGCGAGATCTTTCGGCGCCTCTTCACAGGCGAGATCTTTCAGCGCCTCTTCACAGGCGAGATCTCTAAGAGACTCTTCACAGGCGAGATCTTTCTGCGCCTCTTCACAGGCGAGGTCTGTCAGTGCCTTAAGAAAGGCGACATCATCCAGAGCCTCTTCACAGACGAGATCTTTCAGCGCCTCTTCACAGGCGAGATCTTTCAGCGCCTCTTCACATGCAAGATCTTTCAGCGCCTCTTCACAGGGAAGATCTCTAAGAGACTCTTCACAGGCGAGACCTTTCAGGGTCTCTTCACAGGCGAGATCTTTCAGCGCCTCTTTACAGGCGAGATCTTTCAGCACCTCTTCACAGGCCAGATCTCTCTGCGCCTCTTCACAGACGAGATCTTTCAGCGCCTCTTCACAGGCGAGATCTTTCAGCGCCACTTCACAGGCGAGATCTTTCTGCACCTCTTCACAGATGAGATCTTTCAGCGCCTCTTCACAGGCGAGATCTTTCAGGGTCTCTTCACAGGCGAGATCTTTCAGCGCCTCTTCACAGGCGACAGGCGAGATCTTTCTGCGCCTCTTCACAGGCGAGGTCTGTCAGTGCCTTAAGAAAGGCGACATCATCCAGCGCCTCTTCACAGACGAGATCTTTCAGCTCTTCTTCACAGACGAGATCTTTCAGCGCCTCTTCACAGGCGAGATCTTTCAGCGCCTCTTCACAGGCGAGATCTTTCAGCGCCTCTTCACAGGCGACATCATCCAGCGCCTTTTCACAGAGGTCTTTCAGCGCCTCTTCACAGACGAAATCTTTCAGCGCCTCTTCACAGGCGAGATCTTTCAGCGCCTCTTCACAGGCGAGATCTTTCAGCGCCTCTTCACAGGCGACATCATCCAGCGCCTCTTCACAGACGAGATCTTTCAGCGCCTCTTCACAGGCGAGATCTTTCAGGGTCTCTTCACAGGCGAGATCTTTCAGCGCCTCTTTACAGGCGAGATCTTTCAGAGACTCTTCACAGGCGAGATCTTTCTGCGCCTCTTCACAGTCGAGATCTTTCAGCGCCTCTTCACAGGCGAGATCTTTCAGCGCCTCTTCACAGTCGAGATCTTTCTGCGCCTCTTCACAGGCGAGATCTTTCTGCGCCTCTTCACAGGCGAGGTCTGTCAGTGCCTTAAGAAAGGCGACATCATCCAGCGCCTCTTCACAGACGAGATCTTTCAGCTCTTCTTCACAGAAGAGATCTTTCAGCGCCTCTTCACAGGCGAGATCTTTCAGCGCCTCTTCACAGGCGACATCATCCAGCGCCTCTTCACAGACAAGATCTTTCAGCGCCTCTTCACAGACGAGATCTTTCAGCGCCACTTCACAGGCGAGATCTTTCAGCGCCTCTTCACAGGCGAGATCTTTCAGCGCCTCTTCACAGGCGACATCATCCAGCGCCTCTTTACAGACGAGATCTTTCAGCGCCTCTTCACAGGCGAGATCTTTCCGCGCCTCTTCACAGGCGACATCATCCAGCGCCTCTTCACAGGTGATATCTTTCAGCGCCTCTTCACAGGCGAGATCTTTCAGCGCCTCTTTACAGGCGAGATATGTCTGCGCCTCTTCACAGGCGAGTTCTTTGATAGCCTCTTCATAGGCGAGGTATGTCAGTGCCTTAAGAAATGGATAAATTTTCACCCGAGCAACAGATTTTTCTATAAACTTCTGGGCCAGGCGCTGGTGTCAGTTCAGTCACGGTTCTAGCAGATCAAGGATTGAAACACCATTTTCAGGTTTCTCTGCATTCATCGACGCATTCATCAAAATGCACGACACAGATCAGCTGCAAATATCATTGTGTTTACTTCTACGAGAAGATAGCAGACGTAGAAACAACTGATCTTCTAATGGAGCTTTATATTTCGTTCCAGTCATTTTTGGAGACTTTGTACCCAAATCCAGGGTGAGAATTGCCGGAGGGTGGGGTTCAACCCCTAGTCTTTCTTAGGCTCCCATAGTAAAGTCTACATTTCACACCCAAACTGCACATAAATCAACGTCAACCCCCCCGTTATTTTTTTACAATTCCCGTACTGCCCAAATCTGACAATTGCAATCGAGGATTCTTCTGACCACCCCAGAGAACAATGGCTAGAGCTGTGCGCAGTTTCAGGACATTAAAGCTAATTAATAATATTTATTCTTTAGTGAAGCGCCTGACATACGCACTGTACATGTCCATGTAATGACGATTAAATAATTCACAAGCACACAAAGTACAGAAGAAATAAATCAACAAAGTTGCAGCTATGCAAGGTGCAAGCTCATTGTACTTTCTAAACGAATGAACTTCAATGAAGGTATGACCGTATGAGTCCGTATGACCTAAACCCAGGATGCCTTACGGGAATCGAATCAGGTCCGTGTAAACTTCAGGCAAGAGTGTTCTCCATTATACTATCCCCATTTAATCGTTCCACTATGCTCAGCAGAAGGTCATTATCGCTGGCAATAGTTTCAATTGAAAGTAGGCTACATCTGCCCGAAAGCTGAACTATGACGAGCTGTTAGAACGATTCGCGGAAAAGAAGGCGAGACGGAAAGTTTTCCTGAGATATGAGCTCGAATATTGATGCCATGTAGGCCTATTATACTTAGTTTGCTGACTTAGCCGTTTCTGTTGTCGGTGAAGGAGCTTGGTTAGAGAGCCTTGACTTTTGCAGTGTATTTTTCTTAGTTTTGGGGATAATTGTAAGCCGCTTGAAGCCTATATTTTAAAGGCCTAATTGAAACATTGATCAAGCGTAACATTTCGAATCACTTACCTTTGCAAATTCGTCTTCGTTCGTCCACTTAAAACATCGGCAAGCATTTAGTATCGTGGTGCATGTATTTTTCTCCCGTAATTTTAGGCGTCGTGAGAGTCGGTTAGGGTCAGGTTACGCGTCGTGAGGGTCGGTTAGGGTCAGGGTTAGGGTTTGTGTCGTCTTTAGAAACCATCGTACCTTCCGCGGAGCATGCCAAAAAATACCGTCCCACGCCCATAACCTCACACACCACGATACTAAATGTTTGCCAAAACATCTTTAGAACTATAATCTACACTCATTCCGATTAATTCGGGTATTTTTCAACTTGTTACAGAATGGTTACTTAATATAAATGAAATTAGACAGAACAACGCCCAGCATGGTCACAAACTCACAATGCGGCACTATTCCTAGATTCTGCTGAATGCCCATGACGTCACAATGCACTTCACATCATAAAAATGACGTCCATGTATACATAACTATACATGACGTCAAATTAGACTTCGTTATATTTTAGAGGAATCTACATTAATAGGCTTATTACGTCATAATGCTGGTTGCTTTCAAGAAGGAACTTATTAAAATCTTTGTTTTAGACGTAGGAAGAAATGAGAGATAGACACGCAGACAACGGAAAAGAGTCCTGGACGTCTAATCATATGTCTGCGTCTGGCTGTCGTCCATCTGTCTATGTAGCGATGTCCGTTTATGTGTCCATTTAGTTTCTCTGTCGTCAACTCGTCTCTCTAGTCTCTCCGTCGGGCGTCGGCTACTCTGTTGCCATGGCTTCCGACTGTATTTTTTTTCTCTTTCTGTCATCTGTCTCACTGTTTGCGACATACAGGGACAGAGACAGGCAGTCTAGAGAGTGACACGGGGACAAAATTTGTCTCCATCCCCACCCAATCCCCATCAGGTCTGTCCCCATCCCCACCCCGTCCCCATTAGTTGTGTTCCCATCCCCATTCCCATTCCAATGAAGCAAAAGAGGAAGGTAAAATGCTCCTACACAATCAACAGTCCTGCCAAAAAATCTTAAGTTTTAAATACAGAATAGGTCTACGTAACTGAAGTTGAAAAAGTGTCAAATATTCAAGGATTTCAATCATATTTTCTGATGACTTAACATCGTCTGCAGACTTTGTTAGCTTAATCATTAATGGATAGGTCATTACTACAGAGGACAAAGTTATAACCGTTACCGCGGTAAATACTGTAGGCCTACCTGTATTTCCATCCCCACGGTAATAACGTAGCCTAGGCTTTGCTACCATCCCCACGGTATTACCGCCTCTTCTGACACCATTACCGCGGATTTCACCGCGGTAACCGTGGTATTACCGCTTTCCCCATTACCGTGTCACTCTCTAAGGCTGACAGAAGGAACTTCCAAATTTAACTTTTATTAGGATTATTTGACACTTTTATGTAGAACGGTTCTGATCGGTACTTCTGAAGCGCGTTATATAATATATTTAACAAACAAAATCATGAACAACAGATGCAGTAAAAGAAGCGAACACACGCCATAAAAATTCTTACTTTAATGTAGGCCTATATAATGCTTCGTTTTCTAATTTACTTTCATACTCACTTCTTCCTTGCATCAAATTACGTTTTCGTCTCATAATTTCATGTTTTACCATACTTCCTTAGGGGTCGTCCATTAATTATGTCAACAAATTTTAGGCACTTTTTGACCCCCTCTCCGCCTTGTCAACAACTGTCAAACATTGACGGACCCCTAAAAAATTATGTCAACAATCCCAGAACCCCACCCCCCTACAAAAAGAAACACAATGGCTCAATACATGTAGAATCATTTATTTTTATTTTTGTACACTAAAAAATGCAATCTTGAATTTTAAAATAATTATATGAGTTTAGTTTATTACTAGCTTTTTAGTGGTATTAAACATTAATCACTTTATACATTTTTAGCATTAGCCTACTTAATGTTTTCGCTACCATTTTGAAGGGTCTGTGTTGATTCACTGGAAAAAAATTTTTTGCGTCAAATTGTACCGAACCCCCTCCCCTTGTCAACAACTGTCAAACTTTTCCAAACCCCCCTCCCCTATTTTGTTGACATAATTAATGAACGACCCCTTACGTACTGACCGCTTGTTTTCAGTCGTTGAAATGACGATGATAAAATGTCTGTCATACATTACGAATAATTTCTTTTGCACCTCTATGATCGACTCATTTTCGACTGCCGCTGAGTTCGGCAACTGATGTTCGGTTTCTTCTTCGACATCTTTCGCGATCTTTAGGCTATCGTTGTTTCGTCGTCTTTTTCCATAATAGTTCGTTTCCTTGAAATTCCTTCTATGGCGACTTCCTCTCCGTCTGCACCCTCCTACAGAAAGTAATCGAATGCTTTTAACTGATGAGAGAACAAAGAAAAATTACGTCATTTTGCGGTGATGTCAGATTTAGTAGGCTAATTGTGACTTCAGGAGACCTAAAAAAAAGAAGCAATCGCAACGGGTGTAGTAATCAGGGCTGCATTAAGGGTGGTGGGTGCTAAGGGTGCTGCAGTACCCGGGCCCGCAGTTTTGAGGGGCCCGCATTTTCGGAAGCGAAGAAATTTTTCAAGTGCTTGTTATTAGCTTAATGGTAAATCTAGCGAAAATGCTGCAACATAAATAAATACGAAATAGCCTTATAATTAATTATCATAAATAGGCCTAAATACGAAGTCACAATTAATTTAATTACTTTGGCTATATTTATTTTCCTGCCACTAATCATTGTGTAGGCCCTATACAAATAGTAATGTAACGTTAATTGTGTATTGTGTCTAGGCAGTTAATACACACTAGTAGGCCTAAGCATGTTATAAATATGTGGGTGGTGGACCGGTGGTTGTCAGAAGGGGCCTTTGGAAGGTATAGCCTACTCACTGCCACTCAGCCTCACATCACCCGGGCCCGCACTAGCCTTAATGCGGCCCTGGTAGTAATCATACACGACTTACACGTGACTACTTCAATGTCGCTATTCTACTAGTATCTTCGTATTCCATGTATGATGTTACAACGTAGATCTTAAATCAAATTAAATTGTAATATGGAATAAGCAGGATTTAAATTATGAGCACGATTTAGCCTCACATTGAAAAACACGAATCGTAAACATTTGTTTGTCTCGATTTATTTGCATTTTGTTTTGAACTGAGTTTCGTTTTGAGTTGCGTAGCCTACCTGTTAAGAACTGGTGTACTTTAACGGAATCAACGTAGGCTGATGTTCTCATAGGTAACATCGACTCAAAGTAGTGGTGCTATATAAGTTCTGGGGCTAGCTTAAACGGGCGAACATCAATCTAATAACATTCGTTTTAAGATTTCTGCTTTTGATCTCTCCCGTGTAAGAATCAAAATCTTTACAGATTACCGGCGTTCCTGACATCTAAAGTTGATTTTGTCCCTCTCCCTCTCTGAGGTACCAAACTCGGCTGAGCGTAGTCGTGTCCACAATGACACCACAGTTCTGCAAGATCCCTTTTTCAATCTAATTTAGTGTTATTGGAATTTTTATAGCGACGTCGTTATCCTAATATCGAGGAATCAATCTATAGATGTATCGCTTGCATGACAATTCCATGTGGAGCACAGCAGGCCGAGCAGGGGGCTTACCGGCCAGGACATTGTTCCGGATGTCACCCCGGGTCTAGGGTCTCGAAACTGAAGGTTCTAAGATTACGTTTACAGGAAAGGTCCTAGATAAATCCAGAACGTTTGCCTGCAACGTCCCTCTCTATGGAATTAAATGGACTTCCCCTTCTCTATAGCTCTACCATCCTTTCATGGCATATCTACCTCTTTCTCACCTTAAAACCTGCTTTTATCTCGGGGTACTTTGCACTGGGAGCACTTCTGAAAGGCCTATGCTGTGAGAAGGGCTTTATAAATGATCAAACACAATAAAGTACAGACAACATTATGGAATACTTATGAGGTATTGCCTACAACTTTGAGCTCTACATATTTGCAGTGTTTCAAGCCATAGAAATTCTACATGGTGTGTCCTATTTGTATAGTTTTACTTCAAAATAATGTATAATTCATCAAACATCAAACTTATATCTAAATTTCCATGGGGCAAAACGTGGGGAGTGAAATTCCCGGGGCGAATTGTGGGGCCAATTATATTTAAATTACTGGAAAGCGTACCCCCGAAACTCCAAACCATTCTAATACAAAATCCCAAAAATCACACAAGACAAGAAATCTTCCACCTCTGAAGTGGTCAAGTCATACTAAAAGCAATACATTTTATTCACAAACTGCAACATCAGCAAGTCAGCAAATTTATTGACAAAAACGATTAAAACAATCAATGTTCCATTATTCAGTCAGGCAAAATTCCTTTCAATGAGAAAACTTTTCGCAAATGATGTTCAGCGACAACGCTGTTTACAAGCAACACAAGCCGACCCAGACGCAAGCACCTGTTCATCAAAACAAGCTTATTTATAAGACACCTACGAAAAACAGATCACATACCAAATTACACACGCTCCACATTAATTATCATAACACTGCCATGCTCAACATATGGTACGTGGGAAGAACTAAGCTTTTATAAAAGGCAGCCCTGTGCGACACTTTATCCAGATGTGAACCAATGATCACCTTAATTAAAATTTCTCCTGTAAAACACTGGACTTCAGTGTTATATGAAGATTTATGAACCACAAATTACTACAACTAAATGCAATGCATATGCATTTCTTACTGAAATATGGGAAAACTTTTCACCAATTACTCCTGAACCACCATTTGATGTACTGTTGGCTAACATTTCCTTGACTATAGGCAGCTGGTCAAGAAGACATTTTATTCAACTAAAATCAAATGGGCTTTTGACAAAATAATTATTCTACATATGGAGAATTACATCAGAATTACTCATGCTAACATTTCAGCAGAGTTGAATTGCCTGATGAATAGACATTACCTTCAAATGGAATGAATGACTGATGAATTTATTAAAGTAACCAAAATCTTCACAATATTGGTGTCCACTTGCAAGACTATAAAACCGAAAACCATATAGACTAAGGTAAAATGATTGGTAAGTAAGAATGGTTAATCAGAGGCATAGCTTCAAGACAAAACTCAAAGTATCAGAATAGAGAAATAATGACCAATATTAAAACTTACTGCTAACAGTTTCTGATTAATCAGCAATGAAATAATAAATACAAGGAACTAGGCAATCAATTATATAAATACCGGTACTGAAAATAATTATATTGAACATCGGAATTACTTTCAGTACAAGAAATAATCAAACCTACAGAGCTTACTACAACTAATAAAATAATTCATTTCTTTGAAATAAATAAATATAATCATCAAAACAGCTGAAAGGAAAATTACCTGAAGTCAAGACAATCAACTCAATCAAATCAGAAAATCATGCTGCAAACTAGAGTTCAGTTACAAAGTGGCAGGTTAGTTATCAAAATGTTTAGCTATCTTGCAAAAGTACATTTAAATACAGCCACATGCTATCGTCTCCCACCCATCATGTGCCTCCTAGAAAACAGGGGCATAGCCAGGATATAATTTCACGTGGGTTTTTAGTTTTCGGGGAGGGGTTTCCATTGGGCATGGTCGTATTTTTCTACATTTTTAGTTTTTGACAACAGTAATGCATTTATTTGGATGGGGTGAACCCGTAAAACCACCCCTAAAAAAACGCCTATACTAGAAAATGCCACACAGAGTCAATATATTTCACCGTCAATGGCTCATTTGCTAGACATTTATAGTCAGTCGTTACACCCACAGTAGGAGCCATGCATTTGTACAGCCAGTCTTCATAGCTATAGTGGAAATTATAAGATCTTTATTTAAACTGAAGTCTGAACCTACTCTTCTTGCACTTAGACTTTAAGGTTTAACAATAGACTGCAAAATTCACCTGACACATTTATATACAGGACTAATTTACTTCATATCTATCAGAATGCATTGTTAGCAAACAGCCTAACAACAGACTCACAAATTAGAAATTTAAGGCTTAACACATACAACAAAAATAAAAACTCAAATCAATAAAGGTCATAAAACTTCTCTCTTATAATTACGACAATCACTTTCGACTTTTGAATACATAAAATCCATGGTCGTATGACATCTTTGACAAAATAATGGGCAGAAATTAATGAGTAAAACAGAAACCATAAATCCCAGTAAATTTTAATGTTGAAATAAACAGCTTCCAATGCCTCCTCTGAGAGGTGCTATACAAATCTATAGATATGATATAAAAAATTTTTTATTACATTTTTAGTCTTAATTTGTCTTATAGGATTACATTTTAAAAAACACTTTCAATTGCAGTGTTTGATAAATAAATTGCACATGCAAGACATTCAGAGATCAGAATGCAGTCTCTAAATTGATTTAACAGTTAAATTTGGTCTACACTCAAAGCTGATTAGGCCCTTGGTATCAACACAAATAAGTCATTTGAAAAACAAAAGATACAAAAACTGCATTTTAATATCATCAAAGATATGCACTATAAAAATCACTCGAGTTGCTTCTTCATAGTTTTCACATATCAGAGGAAAAATGTTTTAGAAATCAGATAAATGTACTGTGTTGTGGGTTAGACAATCCAATTATTAACACATTGGTGCCAATCAGGTCCCCACATGTATTCTGTTAACTTATTAACCAACACCCATTCCTTATTTGATATCAATATTTTAGTTTTTATCACGTCTACACATTCCAAAAAATGCCTTTTATTTGCTGCCTCAAATTGAAAACCAAAAGCGTCATACAACTATTGACTATGTATGAGCTTCCAAGTTATTAAGAAAAGTAAAAATCTACCACTTAAAACGTTAACTTTGTACATAGCATATCAACCAGTTATTTTGTGCCTTGTCTTTGCCACTCAATAGTAACAAATGGCACATAATCTAAATTTTTTTCCGTTTGTAGAGTACAGTTAAACCATTAAACCAGTCCTCAGTTGCATCTCCACTCCATGCATTACGCTTGTCCTATTCACTTAAAACTAAACACAAAATACTCTAACTTGTTGCCAAACAACATTTACAAGATTTACGTTAGCAATTGAAGCTTATTTTAGGTCTTTCACAGTACCATTTCTCACAATAATGAGCAGCCAGCTGGTACGATTTTTAATTCAGACACAAGTTTACATACTATCCACCGCATTGGGCTTTGCTGTGAAGAAAGCTTGCAAAGTTAAGGTCCTTCATCCACCCATTAAAGCCACACTGAAAACAACTTTTAGGATACAGCCTCAATTCAGTGAACAGGGATGGTGTGGAGTTTGATGTCTAAGCCAACAGTCTAGATTTCTCCTACAGCTAATAGATATCAAAGTCAATACCATGCCGGACACAATTCAGCTCATATGTTGTTCAAGCCTTTAAGGTCCACAGGCGTTGTTTGTAAGCAACGTATAAAACATCGGCTAAAACCAGATCTTTTACCAAGTTTACAAATGACACGACCATTTGATAAAAAAATACTCTAAAATCAGAAAACGCCCATGCATTGGAAAAAGTTTCATCAAAATACATCTCTGATAAAAACATCATTGCCGGTAAATTTTGCTGATGTTCGTGTCGATCATTTGATAGACAGCGACCAACACAACACCAACAAACAGCTCAAGGAAATTCCAGTGGAATTGTGACAGGAAGTTGCATCTTGGCCACAGATGACAGCCTAGGATAAAAGACATACAAAATGAAGAAGTTCATCGCACAATAGCAATTAATGGCAGACCTGTCTTATAAATACAGGAGTTAAAGACAGAAATGCAAAACATAATAAGCAGCCAATATATTTTCGATTAGATGGATGACTACATGATGCCTCAAGCCTTAAATTCAACACTAAACATGGTGAGTTATGTAGTAATCAATTTGCTGTTCAAGAAACTGCAAAATAGTTCATGTAACTAGTATCAAAATGCTCTTAACACGCTGTGATGAAAACACGAAGTCAACATGAGGTTATGTTCAACACTACGAATCACAATTAGGTCATTTTGAAAAATATGAAAAATTAAATAGCATGTGTTACATTAAGATTCAGAATTCGGTAAATGGACAATTGTGTGTGCTCTGTCAGCCAATTAAGCAATTTTTCTTTAGCACATAGTTTTAACAATCTCTGGCAGGTACCATGTAGCTAAGGCAATAGTACTAGTGGTATCAAAGATATCACAAGATCCATTTAATGTGCTACATTTGTTCATTGCCGTAACTCAATTCTGGGGACCTTGACACACGCTTGCTTATGGGACAATTTCACATTTAGATGGTGCTTTCTTCGGATGTCTAAATTTATCAGCATATAACTCTTATGACTAACTTGTCTTGACTGTATTTCGAGAAGATTGCCTGCTGCTGGTGAGTTGGAGCACGGTGCATAGCTTTGAACAGATCAGCAACGCATTCCTGGAGATCTTCAAAGCAGTAGTCAGTCATCTCCTTTATTCGTGGCATCTAGAAAATAGTCACAAATATATACAAGACACAATACTTTCAAAATATGGCAAAAAATAAGTACACCCTAATGTGATAGTACTAACAGCAGGGCCATACATTAAAGATAATATGACAGTACTTTGGTCATACCATTTAACACTTTAACGACAAGAGTGTACTGCGTGACTGGGAAACCAATGTAGCCCATTGCTAAAGTGTTAAAAGATTTCAAGGTTATTCCTGGCTTTCACAAGCAGCAGTTCTGATGGTTGAGGATCATCTAGTTCAGAACTTCGTCCTAGTATATTAATACCCAGTATTTTGAACACAAGCCCTAGTATTCTATACACTTCACAGTCTTGTACCTAACTCTCTGTTGATAGGTAGGTAACATCCTGTGATGGGTATATACCAGAGGTGGGCAAACTTTTGGCGCATTGGGCCACATTAAACACCAAAAAAATTCGGGGGGCCAGATACAAAATTTCAAACTTTTAATAACAACTAAAATTTAGAAAGTTTACCGAATTAAAATTAATTGTACTTTGGCTGTAACTTGTGAGATGTAGGCCTATGCAACTGTGAACATGCATAACAATTTTCCCTTAATCAAGAGTGATTGCACTGGTTGCATTCATTAATTCTGGGCACTTATATAGCTCACCTTCAACAAACCTACTCAGGGTGTTCCTAGCCCAACCACGGCAAATGAAAAAAATACAAGTGATTTATAAAACCCAGTTAGATTGGTCAGAGGTAGCAAACGCAGTTCCGATGGTAGGTCATTCCAGATGGAGGTCCTGCTACAACGTCCGACACTGGGCGGCAGAGATCACCCCTGGAGGTAAGATAGAGCACAGCCGAGGGTGCAGCGTGAAACCAAAGCAGGTATCCGGTATGAGATCCGTTGGGCCGCAGGCAGCAAGTGCAACACATCACTCATGTAGTCAGAGACACGGGCGAATTTTGGAATTCGCACAATGAGCCAAGCAGCCGAGCGCAGAACCCAATCTAGTCGCCCCAGAACTCCAAGGTGAGGCCAATGAGAGTCGATCAACAGTGGTCAATTCGACTAGTAACGAAAGCATGCACAAGAACCACTATGGCAACATGAGAAAAAGCGAGAAACCACTCAGAGCAGCCGATAATAACGGCTTCGAGAGACTAAGTTCACATACGTATAATTATCAAGTTCAAATTTAGATCAGCTAACTGAGATTTTTACTTGGATTAGTTTATCTTCGTAGTTGAAATTGTTTGTTCACAGATGTAAGTGGATGCGAATAATACAAACCAGAATAGCAAATAAGAAAGCAGCATGAGAAATTCTGCTTGCGGTCTGAATTTTATGACTTTTTACTTTTCTGAAGAATTGTTTGGACCAGATAAAATGTGTTGATAAAAAGCGTTGGCGGGCCGGATCTGGCCCGCGGGCCGTAGTTTGCCCACCCCTGGTATATACTATGAGTAGCATTTAAAATAGCACTTTGACTCAAATGACAAGCATGCACTAAAATGTATGGGAAACCAATGCAGCTCGTCATTATGTTAAACACTTTTAAAAGTAGTATTTTAAACACATTTATAACCGCATTTTAAGCAGATCTGCTGCAGTACTGCAAAAACCATGAGTCCATGACTGGTCCCGAAGAAGTTTCCTTGTATTTTAAACACATTTTAAGTACTTTAAATACCATTTAAAATACTTTTCACTACTTTCTACAAGTATACCAATCACTTGCATAATGTAAAATCAAAGCTCAAAATTACTGTAAACACTATTCATGAATACTTACAAAAAACCTTTCTCCGACAAGATAAGCGGCATAGCAGAAGCAACTCGTTGCTGCTTGACTTGGCAAGTATTTGAGAAATTGCTCTCCATCGAGCAGCGTCAATTCGGCAAGATACTACAAAACACCAATGAACATTAATGAATGAGTAAGCCAACATCAGTGAATGCACAAGACAATGAACAACATTTTCAGAATTCTTCATAAAAGATAACGCTGAAAACATATAATAATGTTAAAGCAGAGTACTGTAGTGCCAATACCATGACTAGTCCCAAAAGTTTCCTTGTTTTCCTTCACAACTCTTTCAGCTGGGTACACAAAATTCTTGCAAACTCTTTAGCCATTTTTTTACATCTGGGCTTCCTTCCTCAAGTCCATGAGCTCATTGCCCAATGGTTTCAATCACAAACCTCCACTTGTCCAACCAATTGGGTGTTATTCATCCAGCACATATCATCATCATCATTCATATACTGCACACTTAATTGTTTCCTTTCACACCTCCCTGACACGCTGCCACAGCCTAGTCGCTGTCATTTGTGTTCTTGTGAATTGCTTCAATTGCATAACTGTACACTGTAACCGGTTGTGGTTTGCCAACCGGACTGTTTCAATAAAGAATATTATTATTATTATTAAAACACTTAAGATGGAAATTGACAACACAAATATTGCTAGTACCTCCTTTACAACAAAAGGCAAAACACTTTCAGTTACAGTCCAAACAACAGCCTATCACAAGTAATGGTGCAAAATGTTATTCTATTTAAAATCTTTGCTGACCGTTTCATATGGAATATACTTAACTCTGATAATTCCAGTTAGCCGCTCACTGTAATCACAATACACATGCACATACATCTGCTGGTAAGTCATGCAGCTATAACACGTTTCACATTGAAATACTGTGTTAACCGTTGCCTCATGGTTAATACGAAATTCAGCTAAGACATATATTTTACCCTGGTACCGTCTTTCATCTTAATCAATTTGCACTGTATGAACCTTGCGAAGCACTTTATTATTTACCACATAACATGCAAAACAGATCAAGACCAGCACAACTGGTTTCACATTACAGAATTCATCTTAAGAGATGCCAGGAAATTATATTCCTGAATTGTTGGTTGAATTGTGAGATCAAAGCCAACTTACCATTGTGAGGTCTGTCACTCCATCTGAAAGGGCCATTTCCTTGACGAGTTCTGTACAGAAGGTGTTTATGGTTGGAACTGTGATGCTGAACGAGAGGACTTTGAGCATCAACTGTTCCATATGCAGCACCTACATAAAAAAACATTTTAGCATTTATATCCAGGCTTAATGCACCTTACAAAGTAACCACATTTAAAAGCCCAGAACAAAATCTCTGGTTGTGTCACCTACCTCCTTCTGATCAAACCACCATCCACAGTCAAGTGATTAGGAGTCCTGGATGTTTACATTCTAGATTTGTTGTTATAACAGCATTTACTTAAATAAAGAGCATCAAGAATTTTCACATGCTCCAAGAAATCAACAATTCATGCTGTTGGTCAAAACAAGAGAATGCTCAACACAAGACATAACTGTTGGGCTAGTATCAGCTGTTGTATCAGTGCTATTTTTGTACGTTCAGTCTTGTGGGTGTTCTACATCAGTATCTTGAGGCAAACATCTAATTTTTAAAAAGCCACCAATCATTTCTGCAGAGTTCTCAATTAGAAACAAAGCATGCCAAATGGTGCCTATGCATTGTTATAGCCATTCATTTTATGGCAGCATTGAGCAAAGCCAGTTTAGATATTCAGTTAAGCAGTTTAAAAGAATAATCATAATTCAGTCAGGCGTCCTGTCTGTACCTGCTTCATTGTGTATGTGTCGTCTGTGATGTAGACAAATTCCCCGACCTCTGGAGGATAGACCTCTTCGTATTTCCTACATAATCCGAATGAATAAAGACAAACACACAATTTCACTCTCCATAATAAATTATCACAAGAATCGCCATAGCAGCAATCCAGTCTCTGACTTCACCCTGAAGCAGCCAACAAATGATAAAAGCACGTTTTGACAGAAGTGCAACAAAAGCCTTTAATAGAACAAGTAAAAATGGCATGGTAAATGGTAATGCCAACTTTAAAAAATTTGTATAGCACCAATTCAGGAGAGATGCTCCCGACCTAACACAATTAAACCACGATCGAACAAAATGGTCAAGCATTTGCGGTACAGAGGAAAAGAGAGGCTGAGAAGGTCATGTCACAGGTTCTTAGGCAGCTTGCTCCAGGATGGACCGACTACAGCAAAACTTCTATGTTGGACTGTGGAAGTCCAGGCAAGTGAACAACCAAGTCACCATGCATTGTAGAGCGAAGAAATCTGCGATCGAGGAAGAAAGATACTGAAATGCAAAGATCCTTGAGGTAAAATGGAGCATAACCTGCGTGATGAAGGTAAAGCAAACTCTTAAAATCATAAATTACAAATACAAGAGCTACACTTACGCAGCAATGAACATGGCCGCTGCTCCGACAAGCTGCAGCTTACCCCTGACGACCGACATCACCGACAAGAATCTGTCAATGCAACTGACTGTCAGACAGAGGGTTTCACCTGACAGTTTGTATTCCTCTGCCACTTCTACCAGCCAGTCTACCAAAATGCTGCGCATTGTGTGTGTTATATCCACCTGCTTTCGCATGTAATCACCCTTTGGCCGATAACGAACCTGCAACATAAAATAACAAGCTTGCAACACAATCATGAAATCTCATTGTCACAGAAAGTGTCCTTCAACACATTAATGATGAGCGTGTACTGTGTATTGGTTTCCCTGTACTAAGTGACTGGGAAACCAATGCAGCTCGTCATTCAAGTGTAACCCTTTAATGACGGGAGTGTACTAAAATGCATGGGAAAACCTAAGCAGCTCGTCATTAAAGTGTTAAACTCGATTTTGACACTTTTTCAAAAACAATTATGCTATTGCTTCTTAGAGTTTTCAGTATAGCTGCAGCCAAAAGATACGATAACTAATCGATAAAGCATCCATTAAGAACTTCTCTGGAAAACACAAAGCCAGTAGCATACTGTTTGTAATTTTCACAAAGTTGCTGTATGTTTACTTGAGCCAGAACACTAAAAGCAATTGGATTCAGTTTACTCTGCAGCATATTAACCTCGGCTTCTCGAAGGTAGGTGTAGATTTCTTTCCTGTATTCTGGGATGCTAATGACTTTATCCATTCGTTCATCAATGACCAGCAATCTTTGTTCTGTCATCTCCTCATCTTCAACCCACGAATCCATCAACATCGGAGAATCTGAAAAACACAAGATAATTCTGAAATAAAAATAATCAACTAGAAAAGTCAGTTCTTCAGACAATTACCAGTTTCCCAGAGTCCAACTTATTACTGGAAGGGCACATTGCAACAGATTTTAACATAAGCTTTTTCTGCACTTTTTCAATGTACCTACACAACAGCACTCCTGACCAGCAAAAGCAGAAACGTTTTCAGCTCCATGAAATGTGCTCTACTCTTTGGTACTAGGAATATGGAGCCAGAGATGATGGATGGGAATCAATCAATCAATCAATCAACATGTTTATTTTGCAACCAAATTAACAAAATCATCAGGTTTACATATAAATTTCAACACGGCTACAAAAAAGGAGGCCCTAAAGGGATAAAGAATCCCGCTAAGTAGGGACACCAAATTACAGATTACATTAGAAAATTAATGGTGGCCTTAAAAGAAAGATTATAATTGAAAACATACTTGCAGTGACCAAGTGAATGTTAAAGTAAAAAAACAGAAAAGAAACTAAATGAACCAAAAACAGGAAAACAAGAAAAGGAAAGCGAAACTGAAACAGTTGCTCAACACTGTTGAGTCAATATACAATAGTGTGGTCCAAAAATATAAAAGGTAGAAAATTAATTTGGGTCGCATTTGTTCTTGTTCTATTCAGTTTAGGGAATATTTGGACCAATTTTTGTGGCTTTAGAAGAATATCTAAAGGTGGCTCAATTTTGAATGATAAATATTGTTACTACGAAATTTCCTCAGATAGGCTATAGGCTAGTGCAGGCCCCCAATTCATATCTTTGACCAAGAAAATTTTAAAATTGAAACAAAAAGAAAATCACTGTTTAGTGTTTACTGCTTAGTAAGCTTCTAGTCAATATGAACAACAACAAAATAAGTCAATTTTGAGATATTCTTTTAAGAGATGGCTCTGGATTGGGTTTTCCGATGAGCGCTGACAACTTGAAGATGGTATTGTTTTTGATTCTCGTTTTTTTATAGAAGAGTTGAATATCTGGATTTATAAAGCAATACCGCTCTCTGCACAGTCATTTACTATTTTCATCTGCCTGATTTTTCCTTTCAATTGGAGATAAATTGGATCCAAATGACAAAAGTCTGGTGGTGTCGAGAGGAGAGCCTGAGCCTTTTCTGCCCCACTGTCAATGAACAGGTCAAAGAGCCGAGATATTCGGCTTGTTACATATGATTCCAGTAGATTTCCCAAGTTGAATGTTCTGCTTTCAATCCTTTTTGATGGTATAATTAGTTTTTTCAGCACGTTTGAGATTCTTAATCATGGCAGCCTTTGTAGGCCTATTAACATCAACGCGTGGGTAAAAAAAGCCAGGCCTATCAAATGCTCAGAAAAATACCTGATGTGTCTCTTGAAAGCTGTTTTGGCTGCATTTTTCACAGCAATGTTGCAACAAGTTCAATAGTTTCAAGTCATTGTATGGAGCTCTCTCTGCCAAGCAAGCTTCATGCCAAAATAATTCATAGACAAGAGAGACAAAAGGCCGACACCTCTTAAAGCTTTTCTCTCCCAGGTGGTGAGAGTCATTTGATTCTTGAAAAGAAGAATTTGGCCATCCTCCTCGCGTTGTGCATTGACGCAGGAGCTCAAAATCACACTTCTTCTCTCGGTGCTGGTTTTCACAGCCTATTAGTAGTAGGCTATGTAACCATCTCATTACGGATATCCATCATGGACCCGACCCGCTGAAGATTGTTTCGTCAGAAGTGTCGTACTTGGTTTTATCAAACTTTAGCCATTTTTTAAATGTAAATCTCTTGAATACGCCTATATCTGGTCCACTGGTAGTTCCGAGGTTGTGGAACCAAACACGCTGGATGGCATAACTTCGAACACATGGTGGCAACTTGCAATCCACACAAGTTCTCTGTTGAGAGTCTGTTCGATAATTGTACATGCGCCAGTCTTCAAAACAGTCTGTGAGGCTTTTCATCTCCATAAACAAAGATTGCAATTCTGCCCACTTTCAGGCTGGTATAACAAAGATCTGGTAAAAGTTTGCCATCCCACTGCAAAAGGAGAGAGACCTCGATCGAATACGATTCCTGGTCTGCTGCTGCCTTTGCCATGCGAGTGGCCATTTAGGACAACGAATAGCTTCGAGAAATATTCTTTAAATCTTCAATTATTAAAATTGAATTGTAATATTTTAAAATATTAAAAACATCTAGAAGGAAGTTAAAACATAACAGGAAGTAAAAACAGCAAAAAATCAACCCAGATTAAATGTTTAAATTAAATAATTAAGCAGACTCACATTTTCTTCAAAAATCTAGAATTTTTCATAATGTCAGTAAAAGTGTCAGCTTTGAGCCACCTCTAAATATTATTCAATCCGTTTCATTTTTGGCCTGTAAGCTCCTCTGGGATATAGAAACAAGGGCAGCTATGACCCAATTTGATATTTTGAAATTTATTTTTTACATGGTAAATTGGACCACACTAATATACAATATAAAACAAAAATACTTAACTAGCTACCATGCACAAGAATCAGGCGAAAGGTCAGACAAGGTCGTTTGTAATACAGTAAATTGTATAAGGTAGGTGCTTAATTTCTTTTTGAATACCCAGATGCTGGGGGATAAGCGAATTTCCATAGGAATTTTTTCCCAGATCACTACTCCAATTGATTTAATAGAGAAGAGACGTGTATTCGTGCGGGCATAGGTGCGGCGATAAGAGCTAGAGTTTCTAGTAAAATACGGATGGATCTGAGATGAGAGTTGAAAGTAATGTTTGTAAATAGAAGGCAGAAGGTTTCGGTCAAAACGATACATAAATTCCCCAATTTGAAAAATGCCAATTTGGTCAATTTTTAAAATTTTAAGGGTTGTGAAGATGTGAGCAGTGTGAGAGCCATATGGAACCCCTGCAACCAGACGGACAGCTCTCTTTTGCAAAACATTTAATCTGTGTAATCTAGTAGCATATGTGGAAGCCCATACTATATTACAATATTAAAGAGAGGTATGGATAGTGGCAACTATGCTGCCTTCTGTTCTGCTGCAGTATCTGTGGTTTAAATATCGACACACCAGTGAGTCATTGTATTCATAAAGCATTACGGAAAGTTTGTCCAGCTGTCCGCTGCAAAAAGATGCCTCAAGCAACTAAAAACTGTTAAAATTGCCTTACTTTACTTAGCCTAATAATTTAAGATAAAATCTGTTGAAAAAATTACTCAGGAGACTTATATGTTGAAAAATCAAACAAAAAAGAATTTCATATAAAGCTTTATAAAATAACCAATGC
The DNA here is from genome assembly GCA_020284085.1 of Aporrectodea caliginosa. Classification (NCBI taxonomy): domain Eukaryota; kingdom Metazoa; phylum Annelida; class Clitellata; order Crassiclitellata; family Lumbricidae; genus Aporrectodea; species Aporrectodea caliginosa. The sequence goes on from JACEVL010000842.1 coordinate 362,045, forward strand.
ATTAATTCAATCTGCCAACTTATGGAAAATTCTAAACATGAAAACTTATGATCCAAGAGACTTTAATAATAAAATTCCTAAAAAGAAGTTTAAAGAATAAGTTGCCAAGACTCATTTACCAAAATAAGTAGTCATTGGTTCTTGTCTCTTTTTTTCAGAATCCGCACGGATATATTTCCATTCAGGCATCTGCTCTGATTCTGCTTTTCAATCATGAAATTATTTTAAACATTTAAAATTACTTTACCTCAAGTGAAAGATTTTGAAAAAGTGTACCAGATAATGGAAAACCTGGCACAAAGGATGCTGATCATAGTAAAATGATTTGAATATCAAACTATGTCAACATAATTTGCACACATGCAGCAGAAAAAACTGTCAACTTGTTACAGCCTCCAAGCTAGTGTTTTTTAAACCATGGATACTACACAAACCTTGGCATAAATTTATATTTAGAAATGGCTATAACATTGCATTTACCAGAAAAAGTTGTCATTGGCTCAAGCTTCTCGACTTCATGAGATAACTTGGCATATTCCGATTCTATGTTCTCCTTGCAGTCATCGTCTTCAACTTTGATGCAGGGTGGTTTTGGACCTGGCTCTGGAGCAACATCCTCAAAGATGGCAAAGGCAGGCTTTGTAGTGGGAACGACGAAGTGTTTAGGCTGTTCAGGCTTTGTTTCTACAACTTTCTTCACCTCTGCTTTCTGGAAAATCTTCTCATGGACCACTCCCTTAAAATACAACAGAATATCAAATATTCATGTACCAATTTGTCCATTGCTTTCTTGGTATATTACCAACAGAAACAAATAATAAATTCCTACACAATATAAGGCGGTTGAGTAACGTGTGGTTAATAAAAAGTTATAATTTAATTACCTAATGTATTGTATACACTTGCAGAAAATGTGTAGATATATCACAGCTGGTGTACCTGTAACTAGTCCGAAATTTGCATAGCCCCATTTCAATAGAAGCTAACCAGAGGTACTATCCACACTAAATGGGACTAAACAACATTAAAGTTCAGTAATAACAAAACTTCATCACTAAGTTCACAATGCTCAGTTTATTAGAAGTCACCAATGGCTGGCTCCCACATGTACAGCCCAATCAATGGATACCCAACCAGCAGCCTGTCGTTAACAATAGTCAGTTACTGGACCACAAGGTATCATCAAGGATAAGGAAGGGCAATGACAGGTGAAGTGATTCACTGCTGAAGACACATGGTTGCCTCATTGTCCATCAGTCCCTTGCAGATAAAAGACAATGCATCTCTTGAAACACGAGATCCGTTCAGAGCAGGAATTCATTCATTTGCCACCAAGCCTCATGACAAAATGTTGTCCAGTTATCTAATGACCCACTCACAAAACATCTGCATAGCGAGTTGCTTAATTAATTAGTTTAATCCAGTACAATGATTTCAATTACATTAATAAGAATGTACCATAACTCTATATCAAAATTACAGCAGACTGGTCAGAAGCTAGTAGACACCAGTCATTTCGCCAATTCAGCAAAGGAAAGTATCATCTCAACATCACTTCTAAAATGAAAATCTCTGCTTGTACATATTCGCCCAAACAGTCTGTACTATACATAGATCCACAAACGGAGGTGATGACCTAAAGTAAAAGCTTCCACTGATATAGACTTCCTCAGTCTAGAGGAGAATCAGGACCAGAATCCATAAAATAAATGGACAGGCTGAGGTTTTGGAAGACAAGCCCCAGCTCCATTCGGCAGGACTTCAAAATGCCATCAGCTAAGCAATACCCACAAACAATTGTCATGCAGCGGTATCAAATGCTTTGTATAGCTCAACAAGGTATGAAAAGTCGCATAATCACGTCCAACTACCTGGGTCTTTGCTGCTCGTGAAGGCTGAACTCTTGGCCCATTAATGCCTCCAAGGACAGTCCTCTCCTGCAGTGGAGCTCTGGAAACAAGCCCAGGCTTCTTGGCTGCTTTTTTGATCCCTTGATTCTCCATGTCATCATTATCTTGATATATAGCAATGCTCGACATTTTTCCTGGAAAAGCATAAAAGCAAACCTCGTATATAATTTAGATAAAAAACATACGATCTTGCTTGAAACAAAATTTGTGTGCATGTGCCGCTTAAAAATTAGAAAAATGCTAAAACCAAGTGTATTTACACAGTGCTTTTTTCAGCAGGAGGGCGTTCCAGGACCTTTTCCAGCTATTAAAAAATAATTTAGTTAATTAAAATTGTTAATAAGAAATTATTTTAAATTATTTAGATACTTTAATTTAATTTCAGTGCTCTCTGTGTTATTGATATTGATACGTATGAAATAGAAATATTAGCATAAAATATGCCCCTATAAGTTTTGAATTGTTTGAGTTCAGGAACCTTTTCTTCTAGAAAAAAGCACTCTATTTACAACAAATGAAACACATAATATGACGTTGTAAGAGTAAGGAAATTACCTCCACAAAACCCATATAAAAATTGATAAATCTTTTGCGGCAGAAAATTCTGCTGCAGAATTACTATTTTCGACGGCGGAAGAGCTTTGCACATGGCGCAGCCTTTAGTGCACGAGCATTGTTCAAAATGTGTTACTTCGTATAAATTGGCGTCGTGAGGGTTGTTAGGGTCAGGTTAGGCCCCGTGAGGGTTGGTTAGGCGCTATGATGGTAGGTTAGAGTCAGGGTTAGATTCGTCATAAAATAAAATGTGAAAAACTTTCCACCGCAGAAGTAATTTCTTCATGTACTGCGTGGCGGAATCTTCTGCCACAGAAGCACGACGCCATAAAAATATCGAAAAAGCACAAGGATTAAAGGTAAAAAATATTACAGTATAAAACTGGAAAGATGCAGGAATGTAAAAAAAATGCTAAGCCAGTTTGATGCATAGCATTTGAACATCAGAAGACTCACAAAATGCATCATTTTCTAAATTTACCATAATACATGCACTATTGCTGAAGACACTTAGTAAAACTTTTCTGTGCTGAATATATTTATAATAATATTATCTAAATATACCTGTATTGACTACTGACCAACCGGCTGAATAGTAACCCGTCTCCCGCTTGGACGGGTAGGCTCTGGGAGGAGAGTATTTTCGCGCTTCAGCTTCGCAATTCGAACACTGGACTACTCAGTTAAAACCATTTGCATCTAATTGAATAATTATAAGTTAACTTCTCAGAAACATCCCCTATTTAATATAAAATATATGTAATTAAATATCACCAACACAACTGCCTTCAACCATACTTTTGAGCACTATGCAACCCTGCTATAACATGTTCGGACATGAACGAGTCGAGTCTTAATTTTAAAAAACAACAGGTCTATTCACTCCAAAACTTATACACGCGTTCACATACCTATTTAACAGTTGAAAGCCCGAAAAAATTACGTTTTTGAATTGGGACAGGTTGAGAAAATTCGTCGAGAAACGAACCCCTTCTCCCTCTAAGATTTCCAGTTTAAACTAAGATCTGTTTCGGGGCTATGGCTCCCGCGGGCCTTCAATTTCAGCCAATCAAATTTGAGCTTTTGAGCACGTGAAAACAACGGCTGAGCTGGTGCCCTGTTACGCTGTGTTAGCTATTTTCGAACATACGAAGACTAACCTTCATGGTTATTATTAATTTTATTTATTTATTTATTTATTTATCTATTTATTAAATTTGTAGCGCGCACGGTCACACCGAAATGTGAATCTGAGCGGCGGTTAGTCAGCCGCCAGAAGAAGATGCAGATGCATAGTGAATTTCTAGATTGATCTTCCTTCTGAATTGGATTCTCCACCATCATTGACAACCAACCATCATCTGCCCCAGACTTCTCTATCTATCACCACTCGGGCGTTCCACTCAAAACTGAAGTCTCACCTCTTGAAGAATTTTTACCTCAAATCATCTGATCCTCCGTGCACCTTTCAGTTCTCGACCTAAACGACACCTACCTTAACAGCTATAGGGCCTACTCGATCAACTGCCCCTCTGGAAACCGGATTCGAACCTCCTTTGCATCGGACTAGCCTACTCTTTTGGACAACACCTCTGGCTCGACGCATATCGCTCGTGAATAAGTTTAAAGCTGGTGCCCTGCGGCGCCTGCGCTTGACTTTCGAGCAGCGCTTTAGCAGTTTCGAGATTACGATAACGTTTACGCTATGATTTTGGGCCACATGTTAATTGAAGCTAGGAAGTGAATTTGAGCTGCGAAGAGACGTAGCAGCTATAGTCAACAACATATTCCTCTAGGTAGAAGCATGCAATGCACGCGAGCCTATAACTGTTCGGCATTGCAATTGACTGAGCTAAAAGACCCGTATGGCTACTTGATAATCTCAGGCAAGGAGGAGGAATGCAAGAAGTTATCAGTGACAGTGTGCTGGTAATTATAATATAGTCTTGTTTATCATTAATTCAAACGGACACATCGCACTGTGATGACAAGTCATAGCATGAACGGATTACAAGTTTTTACAGGAATTTAACTGTATGGCAGCCATGCAAGGCGACCACCTGTTCTACTGCTCATTTTACCAACGCCACCCAGCGAATGGAAGGCCGATTGGACCTTTGGGAGGGTAGCGGGAATCTATCCCGCGTCCATGCTGATCTTCTGCTCTTGGTGCTCGAGGGCTGTATAGGTCAACAGGCCAATTAATTTTTGTATGAATACAACAGGAAGCCAATTCAGCTGTTACCAATGGAGTACGTAGGCCTACATGTATATGACATGAAGAGCTTGTTCGAAGAGCGAATTCAAAATCCCAAAGCGAATTCACTTCAAAGTTCTATATCAGGCTATCAATAACCTACGTAGGCCTGCTCTCTACGTAATACTCCCAGCCCAGATATCTTCGCGATCTCTTCACCATCCAGCCAACCCGCTCTACCCGATCATCGTCTCTCTGTCTCTCTGTCTCTCTCTGTCTCGACCTCCGGTCACTAGGCCTATAGGCTACTCATCTGAAGTTCTCCAACCGAGCCACATCCATCACTGCACCACGTCTCTGGAACGAGGTATACCTCCTGAATTCCGCACTTTTTCAGTTCCTCCGCCATCATCTTCAATCGCCCACCATCATCTGCCTCAGACTCCTCTATCCATCACCGCCAAGGCTTTCCACTCGAAACCAAAGTATCTCGATCCTCTTCAAAAACTTACCCCGACTCAACTGATCATCTACCCTCCAAGTCTCGACCTATAAACGACACCATTCTTTACAGCTACTCCGCCCCTCTGATTCTCTGGAAACCGGACTCGGACATCCTTCGGACTATATATACTCTCTCACTCTCAGATAACCCTTCTGACAGCGCTCGTGAATAAGCTGGTGCCCTGCGCTCAGTGGCGTAACTAGGACTTTTCGTTTGGGGGCTTTAAGCCCTGAATGGCGAATACGGTAGCCCGAGCCCATATTGAAGCCGGGGGCTTGATTCATTTTAGGGGCTTCAGCTTCGTTTGGGGGCTTAAGCCCCCCAAGCCCAACGCTAGTTACGTCCCTGCCTGCGCTTGGCTTTCGAGTGGCGCTTTATTAGTTTGGAGATTACGATTACGTATACATGTAGTGGAACACGCAGCGCTACGCCAGCTAAGGAGTTTTGGATGCGTTGCAGTCTGTTTCTCGGGTTCAAGGTCTGATCAGAGCAACAAAAACCGAATAAGCACAATCAGGTTTATTATATATGCAGTTACAACATACAGGCCACGCTATAATATCACTTGGAGAGCAATAGACTTGAAAAATGGTATGTGGTTGGAACATTATCACTAAGGGGAGTAATGGACTTTGACAAAAAATGACTGAGTACAGTGGAGATAACCTAGTCATACCCATCACAACTAAATTTAGCTGGCATTAGAAACTGATGAGGATGATGTAGGCCTCTGCCGCCTCTTGTAGGCCTAGATGTTAGAAAAAATGTCTTTCTCTGTCTGTCTCTCTCTGCCTGTCTCTGTTTCTCTCTCTGTCTCTGTCTGCATACCTGCCATAGAATAGCTTCTAGTTTTGCTGCTTTTTGGCTATCAACCTGACTTTTGCAATGGATTATGATTTGCAATTGCGAATTCATTCAAAGTGCCCAATGACTGATGTCCTGGGCATTGTGATGATGGTGCTATAGAAGTCATTAGATTAGATTTTAAGATTACACCATTGGCCTCTTGCTGCCTCGTCAAAATTCTGTTCAGTTCACTGCCCAGCTATAGCGGTTTGTTTTGTCAGTTTCTTATTTTCATTGACGTCTAAACTCAAGAGGCTACAGAATCAGTTTCTGCTGCGTTTTCATTATAAGATTTGAGTGTGATGTACAGCTGCAAGTATTTCAAAACAAAAGATGAAACATAATTTGCAGATGACTTTTCAGGGTGCAGCTATATGCCACATGCTACTGGACGATCATGGATTTGGTAATATAACGGCAAGCCAGAGTCTTCAACAATTATAAACTCCACTATATAAATCGACGTATTTTGCAACCACTCACTCGGTTACTATTGAATGCTCTGGCCTCCATGATCGACGAACCTGTTACTGTTAGACAAGTGTTATTCGGATGTGGATAACTGGATACATGGAGATTCGTTGTACCATCAGCTGGCTCAACCTGGCTGGTAAGTGTAACATTATGCTGCAAATGCGCAATTTACCGATACTCTTGAATCTTTATCTTCGGTTCTTCAGAGCAGCAAAGTACTCTAACCCAAATGCAGTACATCACTACTGAATGAGAATTTGGTGGTCAGGGCCTGCATCTACACGTGCCAATTGATGAATACTCTTCCCGTTACTCAAGCATCACTTTGCCTGCAGATGAACTTGACAGTCTGTTTTAACTGTGATAAGTTGACAACACATGCCTTTTAAATACTGCAATCTTTCTGATCTGTGACAGTGTGTGCCTTATAGATCGTGGAATTTCTTTTCAAAGGTTCTGAAAAACGGTGGCACACACACATGAAAGTAATCCAAAATTTGACAATTTCAAACATATAGCACATGAAAACAATATAGCGCTTAACATAAAGGTTAACAAACAAAATTACTTCATACTAGTATGTATGGCATTTGTGAACAAAATTTGCAAATAATTATAGGATATTTAGACTGTTTACTAGTCATTCAGGTGGCAGTAGACAGCTCGTGTGAAGACGCTTCCAATGAGAAAGCCTTTCTTATATCGAGCAGCAACTGATGAGCCAGAGATCTGCGTTCCATCGTTGGAGTACACTTCAGTGACTTCTGGTTTAGCAGAGGAATCAGCTGGAAAATGAATCTTCAAGACCTGCAAACAAAAAATTTTCCCAGGAGTAGTTTATTATATATGATGAATGAAATAATATTAAGCTGTGCAAATATATATGTGTGAGTGTGTATACACTGTATATGTGTGAGCCAGAGAGTGTGTGTGTGTGCTCAGTCAAAAAACTGAACTGTAGTTGGCCACATCATTTAGTCTTATTAGTATTTTACCATTCAACTCAACAAGGTCATCTGATTGTCTTCGTCTTTATACCTAAAACAAGAACTGTCCTTGTTGAATGGGCTTTTTGGTGGCTGGACTTAGATTTTGGAATTCCCCCCTGTATCTATTCTGCTCAGTCATGAAAGTTCCCCACTTAAGACTTACTTTTTTCAAATGGCACCTTATGCTGTCTCATTATGTTTACTGATCTTTTGGCTGTTGACCTGATCATGGTCTGGTTTTTGTGCACCATCAGTTGATGCCTCCTGCACTGGCACTAATTAATAATAATATGATTGTATGTATTTATCTAGCCAGCTAATGTAGCACCACCCTGTTAAGTACATGTACCTCACACACGCATTCCCTCTGCTATACTAAATGTCGCCAATGTCATAAAGATCAAATAGTCAATCAGTAAGCAAACAGTGCTCAGCTGACTAGAAAGTCACTGCTGGGTCCCTTGCAAATGCAAAGCCAAACCAAGGTATTCCTTTTCAGAGTCTACAGCTGACACCAAATTAGAGTTGTTCAGATGCATTATTAAGAAAACAGGGTAAGCCTGAACTCCATGAAAACAGATGGTACTTGGGAACTATTTTCAGTGGATAATAGCTTAAAGTCTCATCATTTCCAAGAGCATCCTAAGTGGCAATGAACAAGAGCCACACATAACCAATCAACTGCCAACACAGTCGCTGTTTGTTTCTTCTTCATCAATTTAATTTGAGAGGTGTGTAAAAGGTGCTATATATTAAGTGTCTAGATACATGCATACAGCACATGTATGCATTATGAAATACCTAGTATTAATTATAATTAAAACAAATAACTACAAAGGTTTTATGCCACTTGCAGTTTGGTGGCATGTCAAAGTCTTTGTTTTGCTAATTTATTTCTCTCATCCACATCCCATGATTACATGATTGAGTTTTGGTGCAGCTAGTGACATTGCAAAAAAACGGTTGTCAAGCCACGAAGAAAGGCTTAGAAAGGCTGCTCAATTACCAGTTGTCATATTCAGACTTGCATTTTCTATTGACACTGCAAAAATCTCAGGGTTACACATTTCCAACTGCCCTGTACTGTTACCTGATATCATATATTACATGTATGTGAAATCCCTAAAAAGGTCTTAAAATAGAAACAGAACCAACGCAATTACAATGACAAATTTAATAATTAAAAGCAATACATGTGAAGGTGCGTCGTGTCCCTTTATGTTTGCCATGTGCTTCTGAAATTGGTAACCAGACGGATGAGCTCCAGTCCAGACATCACCAGTTTCCATGTCTACATCCAGGTTATCCGGAAAAGCACCAAGATACACAGACTGCAAAGATATCAAGCAAAACAATGGACTTCAACAATCACACATCTCAATGTTGGTCAGTAAGGTATGCTGCCAAAAGAAAGTGTTGCCGTTTTTGACAGCAAGGCTAAACGCAGCACTATCTTCTTATTCCAAGTACACCACTGATAATTATTGCGCTCTCCAACATAAACAAATTCAGTTATTACACAGTCGCTGTTTTATCTCCCGATTGTGTCTGTCAGAAACACTAACTTCTAACACAGCATGTGCTAGCATTTTAATAGACCTGTAATAACACTGTTTGAGAGTAACTTGATGACATAATATTCACCTGGTTTTCATGTTGCTTCACCCTTTTATCAATGATAACATAATTAGGTAATGGATTTCTGCATTTAATAATGGAATGTAATGACACATGGTATATTCTTATTCTAACTAACAAAAGTAAGGATGTACTACATTAATGCAAAAAAGGCATGTCTTAAAATTCTTGCATGCCTAAAGTGCATTCTCTTAAGAATAAATTAGAGTCTATTGCTTGCCATCGACAGGAGTATGAGTCCAACAGCAATTAGCTTTAACTTAGAAGGGACAGAATAAACTTTCAAGATGATTGACAGTCATGGGGTAATTCGCTTTGACAGTCGTGGGCCAACTCATTAACTTAGGAGATGCTGCTATCACCAAAAGGTCAAATAAGGTCAAAGAGAAACATATTTAGATTATAGGTTGGAAATTTTTAACAGTTTGGTAACCAAGTTTTAAGAAGCAAACAAAATTATAACACATCTTTAATAAGAGGAATAACAAATCTGTTGATATAATATTATAATAATATATTCTAATTAAATATGTGTTTTGCAAATGCTGAGACAAAACACAACAGGGAGCCATATTGCACCTGGAACATTTTCTATTGTAATAATAGTAGCTGACCTGTTGAAAACCACTGACAGAAATTATTTTAGAAAAAAATGTTTAAAAAAATTGAAACTCTGTAGAAAGTTCAAATGCCCAAGGATGATCAAGCTTTTAATATAAATTTTCCGACTACTCCACTGTTGGTTTGAAATGTCTTGTAACCTCTTTTGGAATCAGTGGACCTCCTCATGAATGGGTGTGCTTCTACCTGAAGGTGGGGCGGTGGTTTAGGGGTATGTTCGGTGCCTTGCAGCCGGAGGGTTGCGGGTTCGAATCCACCTCAAGCCGCCACGTAGGGACCCTGGGCAAGTCCTTCACTCGCAATTGCTCTTGCGCTTCGACGTGAAACTCCGATTCAGTGTCTGCGCATTACTGCTGTAGTCGGGGGCGCCTCTGAGTAGAAATCTTGAAGGGGCGCTATAACAAGACTTAGTGCTCATACATACATACTGTAGCATACGTACATATATATACTAAAACACACCTATAACTCATTCACTATTTGATAGAACACAGAAGTGCACCTCAAGTTGTTATAACAGTTCCACGGTTTTATTCTAATTCATCTATCTACACGCATTACTGTTATAAATACAGACTACTTCAATGAGATTTATTATGTTTTCATAATGCTGCTGTTATCAATATTTATGAATCCCAACACTGTATATTCATCATTTCTTTTAACTTGTTCTTTGCTAGGTAGTCACTAAATTCAACTTCTAAACATTTTGAAATTTCACCTGAAGAAAAGTCAATGAATTATCTGCATTCCGTTGATACACTCTCACTTCTTCATGTCCGATATGTGCTAGATACAGAGTCCTGGCAAATTGTAAACAGAGACAAATATTAAACTTGAGAATAGAAATACAAAGCAGAAAAATTTCGTATGGCCTAGAAACCTATAGCATCTTCACTGTCATAAAGCATAAGATATTTGCAAATAATTCTTTATCACTTAATTGAAGCTATGGCTATTGTATAAAATGAAGCCACACATTTCTTCACTCCACCAAAGACAACTCTTTCAAACTACAGCAAGGAATCAAAGGTACTCTGCTGTGGTAAGCCACCACTGTGGACTAAGATGCCTAAATAGATGTCTATGATATCAGCTCCTAGACATTTGACCTGAATTTTGCAAAAATTTGCAAAGTCCTGTATCAAATAAGTGGCACAACAAGTGTTGGATAAGAGGACTAGAATCTCCTAAATTTCTACTAGGACCTTTAATACATGATTTTCCCAGTGTGCAATGTGTAACATACAAATTTACTGGTAATTGTATCTGGCCAATAATTACTCGACATGAATTGTGTCCTGTCAATAGACGACAGATCATTTAGCCAACCACCACTTTGCAGATACTTCCCTGTCTTTTCTGCAGCTTACTGGTAACCCTCCCAAATTTAAAAGTCTTGGAGCTCCCAGTGTCAATGTTATAATTGTTATCATATCAGAAATAGTTATGGAGCACTTTGTTTTAAGTGGCACCACTACTAGAATTAAATTCTAATAATGATTTCAAGAAAGAATAACTTACTTTCCATCTTTTGACACAGCAATTCCGTTTGGTATGAGCAATCCCTTCTCCACCAGCTTGATATTCTTTCCATCAAAATATCCAATGCTGCCCCAGTGAAGATTGAAGAACTTCTCAAGGTTTGGACGCCAGTAAATATAGTTAGTGAAATAGAATTGGTCCTCTCCAACAACAATCAGATCATTGATCCTATGCAATTTACAGAAACCTGCAACTAAACTAATCTGCACATTCCTTTTCGTACTCAGTTTTAACTAAAACGAATCATACAATAAAGGGACTGTTAAATTTTTTTAAGGATTTAATGATATTCACTGAAGTTTAGGAATTACTGAATTTACTGGAATGTCTACTTACTATCATTTCTATGATTGTTGGTTGTTTATGTCAAGAGTCGATATGTCACAGAAAGGGAAACTCTTCCACCACTGGTTTCTCACCGAAGAATTATAATTACTGGGCTTGTTTTATTTTAATGTGGTTAAAGTCAAATAATGAATTATAAAAATAACCAACATATTAAAAATTTGATGTTACGTAGACATGAGAGACTCACGAATGAAAGTCAGGTTGATGCTCAATCCGCCTGACATGTTCCAGAGTTTTCTGAGGACCATTAAGCTTGAACTTATCTACTGCTTCCCCATCAGGAGTGTGATTGATGACATACAGGTAGACATCACCTGTAAATATGCATTTACAGATGACTAAGCAATCACTTTTACAAGCTATATTGCACTCACCAAGAAGTGCTGTTTCAGGCACTTCACATAGGATGAAGAAGACGAGGACCACAGGAGAACACAATTAACACGCCTCCGAAGTACCCGATAAGGCAATGCGTCCAACCTAGGACCATCTGAACTAGAGTCGTGGACAAGGTGACGTTACAACCCTGAAATTCGACCTTCATACTGCATGGAGAACGGCCAAGGACAGAACAGCTTGGAGTATTGATACAGCTACACTTGGCTGAGTTTGCCACCAGAAGATGAAGACTAAATTCCCTAGCTTTTAAGTAACTCGATTACTTTATATACGCATCTTTTACCTGCATTTCACCAGCACAACGTCTGCGGAGGCACATGATCTACGTTATAATTATAATAAGAGGTCGTTGGATCTACTACGCAGCCCGCATTGTCTTGCCGCAAAACCACTGGCAGCAGCAACAGCACCACCAACCTCACCTTAATCATTATAGTTACCCATGAAAAGTATCATGGCAAACTTGTATGTCAAATTAAGAGCTAACACTCAGACTTGATAAATAATGACTCCATCTGGGCTTGAAAAGGTACTGCAACGTGGCTACGACTTGAAGTTAATTTCTTTGTGACAAGTGCCAGTGTGATACTAGTAGCTGATCACAATACTACAAACACACCCGTCTTTGGATTTGTCCAAATGCTGATTCCATGAGGGTTAAAGGTTTTGTACTTTTCCTCTCTGACGATTTTCAACTCCACCGGTGCCACTTTGGGGCTGTTGAAGTCAAACAAATAGATTCTACCAACTTTGGCACCTTTCCCAAAGAAATTCAGACCCTGAGAGAAAGAACAGATACAAGATGGCATCAAACAACATCACAACATCCACTATATCAAATAAACTTGTTCAGATTAACTAGATTTGGATTCATATCACATAACCTTAATAAACTCCTGCCTCTTTCAAAAAGACAATCGAAGTTTTAATAACAAACCTGTAGTAGTAGGTAAACCAAACAGCCTTGCAGAAGAGTTTCAGCTAAACTTAAAAATAACTTATTAAAATAAACCCAATGAAAGTTTCACTAAAAACAGCTTGGATGAACATTTCTGTAAGACGAATCCAGCAAAAGTTCTTTTCCTATCAAGGTAGCCAGGTTTAACCCACCGAGGATATGAAAGCCTGTCCGTTGTCAAGAACTTGAATGTCCTCAGATCCATTTTCTGTTAAAAACCAATATTTCAGAACTGTAATTTTTGTATTTACGACGTTCAACTAAGTCATAATGATGTAATGTAATTGAACATTTTTATAGCGCCCTTCAAGATATCTACTGAGATACTCTGCACCTGCCTAGATGTCATTACGCAGTACAAACCAATATAATTATTGCATCAGTTAGAAAAACATTGCAAAGTAAGGTGAAATAAGTCAGTGACAGGCTGAGTGACTGTGAAGAAGTGGAAGAGCTGCAGTTACAAGAAACAATGATAGCTTCTCCTGCACAAAATCTGGTTGACTAGATATTGTCTACCTGTGAATATGTTTGGAAATTGTTGGTCAAACTGTGTATCTGCCAGGGAACACCTCCAGTTACACAAGCATCATTTGCATGTACAAAAATTTTAGAACTCTAACAGCAATTAAACTAACAATTTCTTTATATCCAACAACCTTCAGTACTAAACCTTTCCAACCTTACGTCAATAATTAACGCTGTTAACAGTATGTGTTTGAAAGATTCTGCAAAGGTCTTTACACAATGCCCACCAGTGTACCAACAAACCCATTGGCCACCAACACCACTAACACTCTCATAATTAATACAACCATAAGCATGATCATCAATTCCTACCTATCCCTGAGAGCTGGAAACATTCTCCTGGTGCATGATTGTAAACATGACGGAAGACTCCAAAATGTAATCTGTCACAAAACAAAAATCCAGAAAGCTACATTTTATTAGCTGGAAAAAATGAATAGTTAGTTTTCTATACAAAATCACATTTCTAATATATATCTGATTACAATATCAAAATACGATATTTTGAAATCTAGTATGACATGAATTTTGAATTTTTTTTACATACAACACATTTCATAATAGATTATAAAATGGATTATGATTAAATATAAATTATGATTTCTAGATATCATTAAAGATTAAAGGTTGTCTAGGTACTGTCTAATTACTAAGTGGTGCCACTGGCATGTTATATCCACTATGAAATGCACTGGTCTATAGATCAGTTAGATATCCATACTTAGTGAAGCTTAAGTACTTCCCTTGTAGCAAAGTACTAAAATAGGAACTACTCGTGCTTGTAACACAGTCATATTTCACTTGTTTTGCAGTACTTTTATCTGGTTACAATGGATGTCTAGGCACACATGTTACTTCTTACTTTAAATATAACATATAACAATAGTTATTTTGACTTGGTGTTTAACCACATGTGCAGCATTAAGAGCAAAATACAATCAAAGTAGAGAGCATCCTGTTACAGCAGCATGACATTGACTAACTTAGTTACAATGCTAAAGTACAGATGGCTTGAACTGACCCGAGCACAAGCCCAGAAAAAAGGAACAGAAATATGAAACTGGAAGATACGCTGAAAGTTATGAACTCCATAACTTAATCATACTATTGATGAGGCTATAAGAAGCAAGGAGGATGTGATAAGCAGTCGACATACAGGCCGAAAAGATATATCAGACTCATGGGCTAGACGCTAATACTCTAGCCGCTAGAGTATTTGTTTTTAATCTGTGACTTGCATTCAGATTCCAGATATGCACGTTGCATATCAACTTAAAGCTTATATATATACTTTATTTCGCACAAAGCAGAACAGAGAAACTAAGCAGACTAGAACAGAAATACAAAAATACAAGAACTCCTTCCAAAACAGACTGGGAGACAACTCAAACTATTGCTCCTCTCGAAGCATAAACGTAGTGAACCCGCGATCGTACATAATACATGTTGTCTTTTACAGACAAACCATAACCAGAAACTATATTAATATGCTCATGGCCATAACTGAATGTCAATGACAGCATATTTAGTGTACTATTATCCACCGTTAGCATGTCTTTAAGAAATTTAAACATAGCAATAACTCTCATAGATTTAAAGTCCAAACTGCCTAAACCTGCAATAAATTCTCTTACTGATTCCCATTTGTGAAAACCAAATATTTTACGATAAACATTATTCCAACAAGCATTTAGTTTACTCAGCTGAGATTGAGAAAATCTCACAGCAACTGAGCCATATCTTAAAACTGGTAAGCTATAAGTCTGCTGTAAGTAAAGCTGCATTAACTCCGACAAACTTGAAGAGTTATTGAAAATATTATTGGAAGCTGCATAAAAATTGCGCATTATGCAGTCTACATCACAACTCAGTTTACTACCAGCACAAAAGATGATTCCCAAGTATTTAATCTGCTCTGACCACTCAACCTTTTTGTGACCTAGGAACATATCTGGTAGGGAAGCCTTGAATCGAGGTCCGAATGCTAAGCACCAAGATTTAGTACAATTAAATGTCAGGCCTAACTGACTACTAACGACATCACAATTATCTAGTAAGGCCTGAAGCCCTATTACCGAAGCCGATAACAAAATGATATCATCTGCATACATGATGCAACCAAGCCAGGACTTGTTAATACAACAACCTAGGCCTGCTGCTTTTGTATCCACGATGAACTTATTAACAAAAACATTAAACAACGAAGGCGACAAAGAACTTCCCTGCCGTACACCACTCTTAACTGCGAATGACTTAGACATACTGCTGTTCCAACGCACTGCAACCGATAGTTTACTATACCAATCCACCAGGATATCAACCACCCACTCTGGACACCCAGACCTTAAGAGGCTGGAATACAGCTTATAATGATTAACACTATCATATGCCTTACTAATATCCACTGTTATTACTACACTGTATGACACCTCAGTAGCCAACATCTCTGAAGAGAGTAAGCCTAAATGTGTGGACTAAACAATGAAAGCAAAATACTTTTATAATATATAAATAGGACTATTTTAATAAAGGTGAGATGATGATCACAAGACAGTATGATTCATTTATACAAATAATAAGTTAACAGTAATGTAAAAGTGCAACATACATATGTCCAAAAATCCAGTATGCAAATGAAGCCAGGAAAAGAACTATCAGGCCTTGCTTCAACATGTTCACGAATTACTAAAACATACATGCACATCACAAATGTTACACATACCACCAAAATAAATCACTTTATAAATTAACAACTCTGCCAGATGTTCAATATGTAGGCCTACTGTTATTTGATTAAGACATAATTCAGAAATGATGTACAGTAGACTCACAAATATCACTAGTATATGCATACTTGCATATCTACACATATGGAGTTCATAAATACTTAGAAACGTCAACTGCACACTCTTTCTCAAACTGCCTAACTGTACTTGAACTGGTAAATAAAATATCTGGTAGTAGAATGAAATCGTCTGTAGTTTACTTGAGCTAATCTTGTAATCTATCAAAAATGACAATCAACTGAACACTGTGTCAGAAAACAAACTGATTCAGGCCCTGCACAGATGCACTCTGTGTGCATAAGTACATGTCAGTGTGTGTGTGTGTGTGTATGCACGTATGTGTGCATAACACTGCATATATGCATGTATGTATGTGTATGCATGCATGCATCTTTGTATGCATGTGTTTATGTATGTATGCATGTATGTATGAAATGAATGAACTGCTGGCATGCATGTGTTCATGTATAAGATGTATTGATGCACGTATACCCTACTACCAGACTAGTCGTGAAATGATGAGTTGAACACTTCTTGTGTACATTAGGCCTATATACACTATGACCTGTGTGGACTTTACACGACACGCTGCTTGTAGTCCAACCAAAGTGGCAGAGATAAAAGGTTTCAACACAGTTTTAAACACACATCCTCACTAATAAATGTGGTATACTCTACGGTACCGTACTGAGGACACTATAGTTAGATCTATAGCAAAGTGGGGAAAGGCCGAAAGGCGTCATTGAAGGAAGTCGATTCAATTAAAAACTGAGTGGGGGGAAGTTAATGCTTATTTTAAATGAAGAGAGAATAGTCACTGAATATATATAATTATAATGTCCGAACATATTGAGTCGATTAACTTTCTTTTCCGATCTTTTCAATCCAACTATGAACACGCTTGCGATACTTAGGCCTATATATACGGCTAGGCCAATCTAGGCCTACGACAAACTTTAATTGAATAGCATTGACCTTTAGCCCGCTAGGCCTACAGCTGTCGACCGTCTGCTAAATATTAGTCTGCTCTCTGCAGACCTACAAAAAATTCGACTCATTACAAAAGCCGCAAACATAAGTACAGAAAACGATAATTTTTCGTATACTGCAAACACTTGGTATTGCATTTTAGTTAAATTCCTAGTTTTTAAGTAACGCGATTACTTATACGCATCTTTTACCTGCATTTCACCAGCACAACGTCTGCGGAGGCACATGATCTACTACGTAGTCCGCGTTGTCTGGCCGCAGAGATCCGTAAGTAAGTAAGTACAGGAATTCTTTTGCATTATTATTATTATAATAATAATAATATATTTTCGTTTATTCAACAATCCGGTTGACACACCGCAACCGGTTACAGTGTACAATTAAGACACAAATCTTAACTACTAACAGAACAGACAGCCTGCAAACACAAAGCATATCCGCCCAAGGGGGGCTCGAACTCGGTACCTCTCGGTCACTTTGCCAGATGTTATCCAATGCGCCACGGGCCCCTGTTAATTATTATTATTATCTTTAAGTGTTGGCTAAAGTATCGATTATAGAGCTACTTTTAGCCAACACTTAGAGTCTATAATCTGAGTTGCACTCGCATCTGATTTCAAGGCGAATGAACCAAGGGTTTAATTCTGCGCATGCTGCTTTTGGTAACGAGCAGCCCAGAAGTATACAAGAGTATGGTGGCATGGAAATGTACATGAAAGGATACATTCAACGAAAGAGGTAGTGCATTATTATTATAAATATTATTATTATCTTGAAGTGTTGGTTAAAAGTAGCTCTATAGCCTAATCCAGGGGTTTTCAAACTGTGGTACGCGTACCCCTGGGGGTACGCCAGGTGTCGCTAAGGGGTACGCGTAAAATTTCAAAACATTAAAATTTTCTATAAGATTATGGACTTCATGTCCATCTTTCTTTCATTAGCTATTCTTCTTCCACCGTTCGCTTCGTTTTCTATACATTTATATGATCGAGTTTATGCCACCTTTCTTTGATTATAATAATATAAATATACTGTTTGTATTTTATGTAGGCCCTTATTAGCAATTCTATTATTTTTTACATTGAAATGTCACAACCTCGTCATTTATTTCTTTCGCAATAAATAATTAGGTGTAGGCTATACATAGTACTCTACTATATACTACATAATCATCGACGAACATACAGTATATTTATACGAACTCGAACCAGATTTGCTTTTGAAATTTATAAATATTAAACCAGATATTGTCAGTGTTTTAGTTGTCAAAAAGTAACAGGGGGGTCGAAAATTTTGCAGATTTCGAAAGTATATGATCATAAGTCTAAATTAAATTTTAATGTTGTTAATATGAAACAACTGACGACTCATGAGATATCTTAGTTTCTTCTTTAAATTTTATCTATGCGACATAACAAAAAAATTACATAATCATAGTGGCGTAGCCAGGAAAAAATTTCAATGGGGGTTTTAACTTTTAAGTTTTTGGGGTTTTCCATTGGAAATGGTCGTATTTATAATTATATTCTTTTGTACTTGGTGACAGAGCAACAGCCGGGGGGGTCAAGACCTAACCCCCCCCAGCATCTTTTCAGTTACTTAGCTGAGGGGGTTAGAAAAAGAACTAGGGGAGTTGAACCCCCAACCCCCCCGACAACTAAAACACTGGATATTGTAAATCTGTGCTTGTCAAAACAAGCCCCCTGCTCACATTAAAACTTAATAGTGATGTTACCTTTCCTTTTTGTTGATATGACTACATTCTTAAATTAAAATTATATTACTTTTAAAATTTTCTACCTATGACTATTACCTGGTTTCACCACTGATTAAAAGGAGTTGCTAATTACAAGGGGACGCTCGCATGTTGTTTTGTGACCTGACCTTGCTGGGGGTACGCCAACATTCGATTTCTTTACCTGGGGGTACAATAAAAATAAAGTTTGAAAACCGCTGGCCTAATCGACATCCTCTGTTGGATCCTCTCTGGATCTGTCCAGAGGTCGCCGCTCGTCGCCTCCCGCGGCAGTCTTGACGTGGTGCCCTGGAAAGCCAACACGTTGAAGCGTTGGCTAGGTCTTGGTCGAGGAAGCTTGTTTATTATTATTTTTATTATGATTATCATCATCATCATCGTCATCATCACTGACTCATTTCAGACGAAATCTATGACTTCTAAATGAAAGCTATTTCAAAAATATTTTTAAAAACAGCTATGCGTGACCTGCACTGGGTTTCTGACTTTATATGAAAAGCCAATAGATTGACACATCAATCAATAAATTTTTAGTCGGTAACCAAATTGCAAGGCAATAATGGAGACAAGAGTACAAGTGTTACAATCTGTTTACTAATGAAGTCATGGACCCTGCTTACATGTAGCTACAATGTTAGCTACACTGGTTAGAGCGTGCATCAAGGCGCCTCTTTTTGTGAAGGTGCAAGTTTTAATACCTATTGTGCCTAAAAGATTTGAATCTCTGGCTAGTATGGTCCATATAATATTATGTGACCTTCAATGCTTGCTTAATTCACTCAATCCTTATCTTCAGTTCTTCAGAACAGCATGGATAAAGCACTCAAATAAGTCATTTGTAAATGAGAATTTGTTGGTTTGGGTCTGCATCTACACATGTGTGGAAGACTGCCAATTGATGGATACTTTTCCCGTTACTCAAGCATCACTTTGCCTGCAGATGAAGTTGACAGTCTTTTTGAACTATGACAGTGCACGTCTTTTATATTCTGGAATTTTTCAAAGGTCCAAAACGGAGGCACAAGCACAAACATGTAAGCATGCACACACATTAAATACAGAAAACTACACAATTTATGGCAAACTTTTGTTAAAAGCGAATCACAATTAATAAAGATAATTATAACATCTTCTTAAACTTTCTTACAAGTGGATTATTTTGTGTTCAAAGTTAAAACTATGTGCTTATAAAAGCATTATAAATTTTGAGCCATTTCAAACACATAGCTCATGATGCAGAATCAATATACTGATTAACATACAGGCTAACAAGCAAAAGTAGTTCATGGTATTTATGGTGTATGGTATTTTGTCAACAAAATTAGTATATAATTATGTGATATTAGTCATTAATATAGTAATGGTTAGCTTAGACTATAAATTTAATAGTCATTCATTCAGGTGACAGTAAACAGCTTGTTTGAAGACACTTCCAATAAGTAAGCCTTTCTTATATCTAACGGCAACTGATGTGCCAGAGAGCTGGGTTCCATCGTTGTAGTACACTTCAGTGACTTCTGGTTTAGCAGAGGAATCAGCTGGAAAATGAATCTTTAAGACCTGCAAATGAAAAGTTTTCCCCAGAGTAGTTTATTATGGTGAATGAAATAATGTGTATATATATATAGGGATCCTGAGTGGCCGAGTGGGTTGGTGCCCGCTCGCCGCGCCGGCGCCCCGGGTTCGCTTCCCGGTCGGGTCGGATTATCAGAGATTAATTTCTCGGATCTTTACTGCGGGTGGCTCGGTCGCATTATAAACGTGGAGTACAATACAACACACAATACAACACACAATACAACACATCACAATACAACTGGGGCGCGGTGGTGTAGGGGTATGTTCGGTGCCTTGAAGCTGGAGGGTTGCGGGTTCGGATCCACCTCAAAGTCGCCGCGTAGGGACCCTGGGCAAGTCCTTCACTCGCAATTGCTCATGCGCTTCGGCGTGAAACTCCGATTCAGCGTTCGCGCAGTAGTCGGGAGCGCCTCTGAATGGGAAATCTGGTTGGGGCGCTATAACAAGTGTTCAAATACAATACAATACAATACAATACAATATATACATGTATGGATGTAAATATGTTGTAATCGCAATCAAAAACTCCAACATGCTAAAGTTCCACTTGAAATCCAAGGCCAGGGCACCAGCTTATTCACGAGCACTGCTGTATGTATGTATGTAGGAACGTATGTATGGTGCAGTGGTAAAGGTGTGGGATGTATGTACATCCCCACCTTCACCACTGCACCAAGGTACATGTATGTATGTAAATATGTATGTATGTCTGTATATGTATGTATATTGGTATGGTGCAGTAGTAAAGGTGGGAGATTAGCTTTCCTTTAAAATCATATCTGTCACTCGCAATGTGTAAATTTACTTTACCAATTCACAACGACACCAAGACATCTATGGTTAAGGGTAAGAAGATACAGTCAATCACAGTATTTAGTCTTATCAACAATCAACATGATTGTCTTACTCTTATCATACTTAAAACTGCATTTTTGGTTGATGGACCTAGGTTTTGGAACTCCCTCTCTGTACCTGTTTGTTCTGCTGAGGCACTTGTGTCATTTCGTTTCCTACTTAAGACTTTTTTTCAAATGGCTTATCCACCTAATCAGTTACTGTCAAAATATTTGCTGTCTACTCTCCTTGTTCGTCAATTTTATTTGAGAGGTATGTCAAAGATGCAATATCAGGCATCTAGATACCTGGGATCATGGGATGGTCAAATTACTCGGAAAATGTAATTGAATTACAAATTACTTTGGGATTTGGTATCTAATTTCAAATAACAAAATACTTGGGAAAACGTAATTGAATTACAAATGACAAATTGCGTAATTTCAAGTAATTTCAATTACTGCTCATTCCCGCTAGATACATACATACAAGATACATACATACATGCATAAAGCACATGCATTATGAAATAGTATTAATTATAATTAAAACAAATACGTACAAGGGTTCTGTCATGCCACTGATGGTTTGGTACATGACAAAATCTTTGATTTGCTAACTTACTTCTCTATTGTCCATGATTGAATCTTGGTGCATCTAGTGACTTTGGAAAACCGTTCTCAAGCCATGTAACCTAAATTACTTTGGGATGTGTTATCTAATTTCAAATAACAAAATACTTGGGAAAACGCAATTGAATTACAAATTGCGTAATTTCAAGTAATTTCAATTACTGCTCATTCCCGCTAGATACATACATACCTGCATAAAGCACATGCATTATGAAATAGTATTAATTATAATTAAAGCAAATACGTACAAGGGTTCTGTCATGCCACTGATGGCACTGATGGTTTGGTACATGACAAAATCTTTTATTTGCTAACTTACTTCTCTATCATCAATAATCCATGATTGATCAATCTTGGTGCATCTAGTGACTTTGGAAAACCGTTCTCAAGCCATGTAGCCTGTTTAGAAAGGCTGCTCAATTACCGCTGTCATACTCATACTTCCATTTTCTACTGGCAGTAAAGAAATTCCCAGATTACACATTTCCAACTGGCCAACGGTTACCTGAAATCGCCTATAACTGTATATTAAGTGAAATACCTAAAACAGTTTAAAAATAGAAATGTCAGAGAACCAAAGCAAGTCAAATGACAAATTAATAATTGAAACCAATAGGCCTAAGGGTCGTCCATTAATTATGTCAACAAAATAGGGGGAGGGGGTTTGAAAAGTTTGACAGTTGTTGACAAGGGGAGGGGGTACGGTACAATTTGATGTCAACAAATTTTTTTTCCAATGATTCAAAACAGACCCTTCAGAATGGTAGCAAAAACATTAAGTAACGCTAAAAATGTATAATTGCTTAATGTTTAATACTACCAAAAAGCTTGTAATAAACTAAACTCATATATTTTGAAATTCGAGATTGCATATTTTAGTGCAAAAGGTTTTTTAAAAATGATTCTACATGATTGTATTGAGCCATTGTGTTTCTTTTTGTAGGGGGGTTCTGGGATTGTTGACATAATTTTTAGGGGTCCGTCAATGTTTTACAGTTGTTGACAAGGGGGGGAGGGGTCAAAAACTGTCTAAAATTTGTTGACATAATTAATGGACGACCCCCTTACCTGTGAAGGTGAGTTTTGTTCCGTTGTATTTTCCGCATGCTTGCTAGATTGGAAAAAAGACGGATCAGCTCCAGTCCAGACATCACCAGTTTCCATGTCTACATCCAGGTTATCCGGACAAGTTGCAAGATACACAGACTGCAGAAACACCAAGCAAAACAAAGGACTTCAAGAATCACATATCTCAAAGTTGGACATTAAAATATGCTACCATGGATGTGAAATATAGCAGTTTTGACACTGAAACTAAAGTAGCACTTTTTTGACACCACTGATCATTATGACGTCCTACAACATAAGCGAATTCAGTTCCAACACAGTCGCTGTTTTATCTTCCGACTGTGTCTGCGACAAACACTAAATTCCACAACAGCACAGGTTAACATTTTTAATTGTTCTCACTGTAATGACACAGTTTGAGAGTGAATATTGTGAATATTCACATGCTTATCATATTGCCTGTGTATTTTATGAATGATAATATATGTCCTAATGTATTTCTGCATTTAATAATGGGATGATATGACACATGGTATTTTCTTATTCTAACTCACATTCACAGGTACAAAAGTAAGAAAGTATTGCACTAATGCAATAACAGCATATCTGAAACTTCCTGCATGTAATAATAATAATAATAATAATAATAATAATAATAATAATAATAATAATAATAATAATAGTAATAATAATAATAATAATAATAGTAATCTTTTCATTATTAAGCGCCTGACAAACGCACTGCGCTGTACATTTACATGTTATGTATAAAGCTCATTCTATTAGGAACAAATTAGACTCATACATTTGCCATCGCACCTGAGCTAAACAGCAATTAGACGCAATTTAGTGACGGCAGAATAAACTTTCAAGATGATTTACAGCCATAGGGTAACTCGCTTTGACAGCCGTGGGCCAACTGATTAACTTCCGAGATGCCTAAAGGTAAGATAATAATCAAATTGAATAAGAGTCTTAGAGTATAGTTGAGAAATGTTATAGTCCTACAGTGTGGTAAATGACAGCAACTAAGTTTAAACAAAATTACAGCACATCTTTAATGAGAGGCATAACAAATCTGTTGTATAATATTATAATTCATTATAATTACTATGTGTCTTGCAAATGCTGAGACAAAACACAGAGAGCCATACTGCAGCTGACACATTTTCTATTCTAATAATAGTAGCTGACCTGTTGAAAAACCACTCTGATAGAAATTATTTTATAACAAATATATTAAAAAAATTGAAACACTGTAGAAAAAGTCCAAATGCCCAAGGATAGTCAAACTTTTAATATAAATTCGCCGAGTACTCCACTGTTGGTTTGAAATGTCTTGCATTACATCTTTTGGAATCAGTGGACCTTCTCAGGAATAGATGGGCTCTTACATGAAAGTATAGTGTACACTAAAACATAACTATAACTCATTCAGTATTCGATATAACACAGAAGTGCATATGAACCTCAAGTTCTGTTATAACAGTGTCGTGGTTTTATTATAATTCATCTCTACATACATCACTGGGATTCACTGCTATAAAAGAGACTAATTCAATGAGATTTATTACGTTTTCACAATGCTGCTGTTATCCCTACACTGTACATTCGTCATTTCCTTTAACTTGTTCTCCACCATCTAGTCACTAAATTGAACTGATAAAACTTCAGAAAATTTCACCTGAAGAAAATTCAATGAATTGTCTGCATTCCGTTGATACACTCTCAGTTCTTCTTGTCCGAAATGTGCCAGATACAGAGTCCTTGCAAATTGTAAAAAAGGTAAATATCAAACTTGAGAATAGAACTGCAAAGTAGACAAATTTCATATGGCCTAGAAACCTATATAGCATTGCTATCATAATGCCTGATATATGCAAATGATTTCCTCAGATATTCCTTATCACAGATCTATAGGTTATTGTGTCATATGAAACCAAGCTATGGTACAAATGTCCTAATTCACTAAGGACAATTTATATGCCTTTCCCTTCAAAACAATAGTTGATGTCTGTGTTACTAGCTCCTAGACATTTATTTACCCTGAATTTGGCAAAAATTTGAGAAGTCCTGTATCAAACATGTGGCATGACCAGTTTTGGACAAGAGATCTCGAATCACCTAAGTTTCTACTCAGACGATTTAAACATGCTTTCCCTATATATGCAATGTGTCACATACAAATACTGGTAACTGAATCTGGCCAAAAATAGAATTACTCAACATGATTTCTTTCCTGTCAACAGATCACAGGTCATTTAGTCAACTGACACTTTGCAGACACTTCCTTGTCTTTTCCGAAGCTCACTGGTAGTCCTGCAAAATTTAAAAGCTTGGAGCTGACAGTGTTAATGTTATTATATCACAAATAGGCCTAGTTATGGAGAGCTTTCTTTAAGTGGCACCATTGTTAGAATTAAATTCTAATAATGATTTCAAGAAAAAAACTTGCTTTCTATCTTTTGACATGGCAATTCCATTTGGCATAAGCAATCCTTTCTTCACCAGCTTTGTATTCTTTCCATCATAAAATCCAATACTGCCCCAGTGAAGATTGAAGAGCAGCTCCAACTTTAGATTCCAGTAAAATAAGTTAGTGAAATAGAATTGGTCCTCTCCAACAATAAGCAGATCGTTGAGCCTAAGCAATTTACAGAAACCTGCAACTAAAATAATCTGCACATACTCTTTCGTAGTCAGTTTCAACAAAAACAAATCATAAAATCGTATCGTTAGAAAAATATAAGATTTTATGATATCTAATGAAGTTTTAAAATTACAGGAATTTCTATTTACTATCCTTTGCTACAACTGTTGGTTGCTTATGTCAAGAGCTGATTTGTCGCAGGAAGGGAAACTTCCACCACTGGTTTATCACTGAAGAATCATTTTTCCAGGGCTTGTTTTATATATCTTCGTTTAATAGAACAGACTGACAACCTGCAGCGAGTTACATAATGGAAAGGCAGACAAATCATATGTATGGAATAGTTTACTGTGGTTAACGTCAAATTATGAATCCTCCAAATAACTAACTCATATTACAAAATTCACCATTCATAATTCAAAACACACATTCCAGCTGTCCAGCAATTTCTAAACATTAAATATCACAAATCCCAAAGTTTTTAACAACACCCTTATTTTATTTAACAGTGGTTAAAGTCAAATTATGAGTCCTCCAAATAACCAACATATTACAAAATTCATGTTACATAAACATGAGGCTCACGAATGAAAATCGGGTTGACGCTCAATCCGCCTGACATGTTCCAGCGTTTTCTTAGGACCATTAAACTTGAACTTATCTACTGCTTCCCCATCAGGAGTGTGATTGACGACATACAGGTAGACATCACCTGTAAACATGCATTTACAGAGTTACAGACCACTCAGCAATCACCTTTACAAGCTATATCTTGCACTCACCAAGAAGTGCTTTATCAGGCACTTTGCATGGGCTGCAGAAGACGAGGACTACATGAGAACCCTGTACAATGCAATGAACACTGCAAAGAATTCGTTTCAAACGGAGGCTCATAGTTTATAAAACTTTGAACTCTGGCCAACCACAATATTTAAAATCTGTTCTTATTCCTCTGACTTATCATTATTCAATGAGGTCATCTGATTGTCTTTGTCTGGTTATACCTAAATCAAGAACTGTTCTCGGTGAACGAGCTTTTTCAGTATCTGGACCTACTTTTTGGAACTCTCTTCCTGTGTCTGTACGCTGTGCTCAGTCGCTTGTGTCATTTCGTTCTCGGCTGCAAACTTACCTCTTTCAAATTGCTTATCCACCTTAGGCTGCCTCTGTCTCTTACGGACTGATCTTCTGGATGTTGACCTGATTACGGATTGTTTTGATGCGCCATCGGTTGATGCCTTGTGCATTAGACACCGGCGCAATAGAAGTTGTTAATTACATTACATTACATTACATTACATTACATTACATTACATTACAACACGACTACGAAGTACTGGAGACGTCAATACGTCCAACCTAGGACCATCTGAACTAAGTCGTGGACAAAGGGGATATTACAATTCTGAAATTCGGCCTTCATACTGCATGGAGAACGGCCAAGGACAGAACACCTTTACGTAATAGTTTCGACACAGCCACACTCATCCGAGTTTGCTACCAGAAGATGAGACTAAGCAGTCACCTCTACTTTCCAACAGAGAAACCATAATTAAATCAGTATTTGCATTTGAAATCAATTGCATCATCATCACTGGCATGATGTAATCAACATAACATCGTAATAAACAGCAGCAGCAACACTACCACCATCATCACTTTATGCATTATAGTTACCCATGAAAAGTTTGCCACATTATCCCACATATCTTACAAGGAATGCTTCAGGTTGTATTTACTTGCAGCTAGGCAACCTTGTAGGTCAAACTGAAAGCTGGCACTCAGACTTGGTAAATAAAGACACCATCTGGGATTGAAGAGGTACTACAACTTGGTTAACATTTGACGTTAATTACTTTTGTGGAAAGTGCCAGTGAGATACTAGTTGCTTATTGTATTGTATTGTATTGTATCACAGTATCACATACACACCCGTCTTGGGATTTGTCCAAATGCTGATCCCATGAGGATTTAAGGTTTTATACTTTTTTTCTCCAACGATTTTCAACTCCACTGGTGCCACTTTGGGGCTGTTGAAGTCAAACAAATAGATTCTACCACTACCAACTTTGGCACCTTTCCCCAAGAAATTCAGACCCTAACACAAATAACAGAAACAGCAACAGATGGCATCAAACAACATCACAACATCCACTATATGAAATAAACTTAGATCAAATAAACTAGAGTTGGATTCTCATCACATAACGTTGATAAACTCCTGCCTCTTTCAAAAATACAGGCTGAAGTTTTAATAACAAACCTAGAAGTAGGTTTGCAAACTAAACAGCCTTACAGAGGAATTTCGGTTGAAGCTAAACATAGCTTACCAAAATAAGCTTGACAGTTTAACTAAAAACAGTTTGGATGAACATTTCTGTAAGACAAAAGTTCTTTTCCTACCAAGGCAGCCAGGTTTTACCCACCGAGGATATGAAAGCGTGTCCATTGTTAAGAACTTGTATGTCCTCAGATCCATTTTCTGTTAAAAACAAATATTTCAGAACTATTATTTTTGTATTTACGACGTTCAACTATATTATAATGAGGTATCTATCATCTTTTATACAATTTGGTTGCAGTCTAACTGTGAATATATGTGGAATTTGTTGGTCAAACTCGATGTATCTGTCACTGAACACTTCCTAGTTACACAAGCAGCATTCGTATGCAGAAAAAACCTCTTAGAACTCTTAACAGCAATTACACTAACAGTTTGTTTATGCCCAAAGACCTTCAGTATCAGAGACCTTCAATACCTTTCCAAGCTTAATTCAATAATTAACGCTGCTAACAGTATGAGTCTGAAAGATTACGTAAGGGTCTTTACACAATGCCTACCAGTGATACAAACAAGCACTCAACCCATTGGCCACCAGGACCACTACCACTCTCACCATAAATACCACCATTAGCATGACCATCAATTCCTACCTATCCCTGACAGCTGGAAACATATCCCTGGTGCATGATTGTAAACATGACGGAAGACTCCTAAATGTGATCTGTCAAAAAAAAGCAACATATATTAGCTAGACAGACCAGTAGAAACATAAAACTCACTAGAATTAAAATTGAATAGTTAGTTTTTTATATAAAATCAAATGTTCTAAACAATTTCAACCATATATCTGATTACAACATCAAAATACAATATCTTGAAATCTAGCAGGACATGAATTTTGAAATTTGTTGAACACTGATAAACAACAAATACACAATATGTTATGAAATGGATTATTATTAGATGTAAACTATGATTCTAGATTGCATAAAATGGTTGTCTACGTACTTTCTACCTATTAAGTGGTGCTATACTGGCATGTTATTTTTTATATATCACTATGAAATGTCCTTGTCTAGATCAGTTTGATATCCGTTAGCTTATGTGGAGCACTTTAGAGGTACCTAAATTGTTAAAATCATTTCTTCTAGTTTTTCCATTTTAATTTATCACTTTCAATTTGAAAGACCATCATTCCTGTTTCACATTCTACAACCAATTTTTTAATCCATATTATCTTACCCACTTGGCACTTGTAAATCTATGTAGGCTATGGATGCATGTCTAGCTAGACATTTACTAGTGCCTTTTAAGTACTTCATAAATGTATTGTATTGTATTGTATCTATCAATTTATATAGCGCCTCTTGCAGTGCACACCAATCAGAGGCGCTCCCAGTGCGAAAGACCCAGAGAAAAGAAAGAGGTCTTCAGACAACGAAAAGAGGCACTTAGCCCACCAGTTAATAAACAGGAACGTGTCAAAGGAGGAAGCTGGTGTGATGTGATTGTCATGTAAATGATAGTCTAGTATACTAAATTTCCATAATACCTTCCCAAGACATACTTGTAGGCCTATAAGTGATCGCCTAGCAAAGTTCTGGCAGATAGGTAAATCGATGGCGCACGACGAGTTAGACTCCAAGAGAAACCAGCTGGAGCCAGACCGTTGTTTTATTTATCTATATAATTGACATTACTTGTGAAAGTTCTGGCTAGGATCGATACAACATTGCATTGACAAGCAGAGGAGTCTTATCGACCGTTAATAAGACGTTGCGTACACTCTAGCAGACAACCAAATAATATGCAGCTATACGAATACGATAACCCTACACAATAGACGCTGTGTACACACAAAATATCCCGTGGTCGACCCAGGGCTGTTAAAGGCTTGGTTTTTTGGTCTTTGTTTTTTTGTTTAAAAAAAACAAAAAAATCTGCAAATTTTGTTTTTTTTTGGTTTTTTACAAATTTCAAAATTATAAATGCCAAAAATGTCCGCTCTTCAAGTCTCTTGGCAATTGTTGTATGGTCTTTGTTAACTTCGTTTTATGACATTCTACGGTTCTACTGTTCTAATTAATTTCATTTATATGCATCTGATTAATTTGAACGGTATTATGCCATTTTTATGAGTTTTATGATCCGAAATAGGAAAATCTCCAAAACAAAAAACCAAAAAACCAAATAAACCAAAAAACCAACTTTTCATTTTGAAAAAGTTTGGTTTTTTGCATCTCTGGGTCGACCGCGCATCGATCGCCAACTCAATCCAGCACGATCGATTTTTCAAATCGTCTTCTATTTTCAAATGTGAAGCTCTGGGGAGGATGTGATAAGAAGTTATCATAGAGGCCGAAAAGATATATTAGAGTCAATGGGCTAACATTTTTGTTTTTAACCTGTGACTTGCATTCAATTTCCAGATATGCACTTGCAATCAACTTAAAGCCTATTGTCACACTGTAGCCTATACGATGCCTCAGTAGCCAACATCTCAAAAGTCAGTAAATCAGTGGCGTAGCCACGCCCGGGCAATTATGGGCACTGCCCGGGTTGGAGTTACTTCTGCCCGGGTTGTGCAAGCAGAGTCTCTCTCTCCTTCTCTGTCTGCCTTTGGCTCTCCTCTCTCTCCGTCTATCTCAGTCTCTCCTTCTCTGACTGTCTCTGTCTGTCCCTGTCTCTCTACGATCTCTATCCTTCTCTGTCCATCTGTCTCGTCTCTCTCTTATCGCTATCTCTTAACCCCCGCACTCAATAATTCTAAACAATTTTAAGATATTTGTGGGTAATGCCAGTATAATGTTTCACGTTTCAACTATTCGCTGCTTGGACTTTGCACAACTTTGCTTATAGGCTGAGGCACGGACCCGTTGATAAAAGATGATATCCAGAGGTCCTTGGCTGAGGGGATAGGACATGAAGTTGAGTCATAAAGTCTTTGTGTGTTTGTACACTTCCCGGGTCACTGCAGAATTATATTAATTTTGCTGTGTTTGTTTATAATTTAATTTAAATTTCTTCCCATGGCTGCTCTAGACCAAAAAAGAAACGCAAAAATGAAGAATTGGCAGCAGCATCGTCTGGATCGCAAAAGTTATCAGCGCTCAGATTTATTATAAGCCCAAAAAGAAGGAACACGGCTGTCTCGTGCTTGGAAAAATCAGATGACACAGCTTCTACATCAGGAGGAGGGGTGGCGGAGGGAGAGGAGAGGTGGAGTGGGAGAGGTAGAGGCGGAAGGAGAGGCTAATGGAGAGACGGAGAAAGGGTAGTGGCAGGGTGATATGATATCTATCAATTACTACTTAAAATTATGATTAGGCTAATGTTGAGTTGGTCTGCGCAGCTGCCCGGGTTCCATATTGACTCTAGTTACGCCACTGCAGTAAATGTGTGGACTAAAGTATAGAAATAAAATACTTTTGTAATATATAATTAGGCATACTTTTAAAAAGGTGAAATGATCACAAGATAGTAGGCCTATGATTCATTTGTACAAGAAAGAACTTAACAGTAATGTAAAAGTGTAACCATACATATGTCCAAAAATCCGGTAGGCAAATGAAGTCAAGAAAAGAACAACCAGGCCTTGCTTCAACATGTTCACGAATTACTAAAGCAGATACACAGATCACAAATATTAAACAGACCACTAAAATAAATGACTTCATAAATTAACAACTGTGCCAGATGTTCAAGCTGTATTGAGTTAATTGATTAGCACATAATTCAGAAATGACATGCAGTAGACTCAGAAACACGCTAAATATATACAATAGGCCTACATATACCTGCATATCTCTACACATGCATATGCAGTGCCTAAAATACTTCGAAATGTCAACTGCACACTTCCTCAAACTGTCAACTGTACTTGTAGCCTACTCGTAATTAGTAAGAAATTGTCTGTAGTGTACTTGAGCTACTAATCTCTTAAAAATGACAATCAACTGAACACTGTGTCAGAAAACAAACTAGTTTAGGCCCTGCACAGATGGAGTCTATGTGCATAAGTACATGTCGTCATGTGTGTGTATGCATGACAGTGGCGACGCCAGGATTTCAGGTTTGGGGGGGCTAAATCCCCAATTCCTTCCCTTTCTCCCCTCCTCTCTGGCATTGGCAGCGATTTCCCACTTTTGTTTGGAGGGGCTGAGCCGCCGATAGGGGGGGGGGCTTCAGCCCACCCTAGCCCCATGCTGGCGCCGCCACTGATGCATGAATGTGTGCATAATATGTAAGTTATGTAAGCTTATGTGTATGCATGCATTCACCTATGTAGGCCTATGCATGCATGTGTTAATGAATGTATGCATGTATGAAATGAAAGCACGTGCATGCATGCATGCATGTATATATATATATGTATGTACTACCAGACTAGTCATGAACATAGGCGTAGCTACATTGAGGCACGAGGAGGCAGTTTCCTATTCTTGCATTTTTTGGAACTTCTATTATAACCAATTACCCCAATTACCAGGATTTTGCCAATGGTCTGTGAAGTTGCATCCTCTTGAATTTAAGTCTGGCTATAGGTTCCTGGTCATGAAGTGATGAGATTAACACTTCTTGTGTACATTAGGCCTAGGCCTATAATTATACATTATGACCTGCGTGGACTTGACACTACACACCGTAACACACGCAGGGGCGTCCATCCCCCCTTACGCCTATGAAGCATTCCCCCCTCTTGTCAACAGATGCCCCCCCCACGACGACGGCCCAGACGATTGGTCGACTGTCGACAAAAGAGAGGATCTCGATTATCGAAATTTGAAGCATAATTTTGCTGTTGAATTCTTTAACTTTAGTTCACTAATAAAGCAACATTATGTATTATAAAATATGAAGGCCTGTGCACAGACAGAGGCATACTAAAATTACAATAGGTGCTTCTTCAGAGCAGCAGAGTGCATAGCCAAGCCTAGGACTAATATTAATCCTAGGCCAAGCGTTCAACAATTTCGACCAGTTTTAGTGATGGAGTAGCGTCTCGTTCACAGGCTAATAGGCCTACTGTCAGAGCAAACCAGTCATCAACCATGGTTGATCTCAATCGATTTTTCACAATGTGGATGCGCCTTATCAGTCGCTAAGCTAAGCAGTTGGTCATCGCAAGGGAGACCAGGATTTTGTACAAGCTGGTGTGATCGAGTGGTCTGAAACTTCTGAAAGTTGCCACATCATACGTAATGGCTTAAAATAACTGCTTTCAATACTCTCCTGTCGACAGATGTGTCTTTTGCTCGCCATCATCGTTACTGCCTGTGCCTGCATGATCATCTAGGTGAATCAGTTCCAGTGTTCCATCGTCTGGAATCAAGTCATTAAGAGGCACAATGTCTGGTACGGCGAAATATGCGTGTCGAAACTCCGAACTCGGTTTGCACTTTCTGTGGGTCTAGGTCGTAGAAGTTACACAAGTTAGCTGTTGGTATACGTGATCCTCAGTTATCAACTTCCTTGGCGTGAAATGATCCGTTTGTTCAAAAATACCTAGCATGTCATCATGGAAAAGGTCCTGTACTTGAGAGGCAACAGTATCCAGTATTGTATAGTAAACACCAATACGATAGTGGTCTGTGCTACTGAGCACCACATTTATGCCCTACTGTCCTTTTCTGAGTTTTCTCATCATGTTGCATGAGTGGTCGTCTTGTTCGATGAACCGAAAAGTTTGCATCAAATTCGTGGGTCCTTGCAAATTGTTGTGCTTCTGTAACTAGAGACTGCCATGAATGTTCAACTTCTCTAATCAGTTTCAGTTTTTGACTGCACTGACGTATCAGCTGAGCCACAACTGCAATGTTAGCAAAGGTTGATTGCAAGATTCTTGAACAGGGACCAGTAATCTGAAACACTTGCACTGTAAGACGTGCAAGTATATAATCACCTATAGAATGTCTAATCGCTTGAGTAGTCCGTGAAAAGATGTTTAATGTACTAAAAATTTCTTCCCCCCCCCTGAAAAGGCTATGAAGATTTTTGCTTCATTCCCCCCATGGGATGGACGCCTCTGAACACACGGCTTGTAGGCCTATAGTCCAAATGACGTGGCAGAGATGAAAGGTATGTAAGTAAGTAAGCAAGTAAGTAAGTATATTCTTTAATAAAACCAATTGCATATCCGCACTCTGCATAGGCGGAGACTTGGTCTTGGATTTGGGGAGGACCAGTGAAGGAGCGGCCGAAGGACTATCGGCGAGGCGCGCAGCGCAGAGGGAGAGGTTTGGGGAGGGGGATGTGCCCCCTCCCCATTGCTCTATGATTTGAGTCCTGATAGGAACCAGCTGTCACTCGTAGCTTACATGTAGTTTGAGTCGTGTTTGAGTTTGGGGAGGGGTTTGGGAGGGGATGTGCCCCTCGATCCCCATCTAAATTTCTGTTGACTTTCCACACTGTAATGGTAGCATTTTAAGCTGTCATCTGAACAAAATTGCTCTATAATTTGAGTGCTGATAGGAACCAGCTGTCACTCGAAGCTTACATGTAGTTTGGGTTTGGGGAGGGGTTTGGGGAGGGGATGTGCCCCTTCCCTATTTAAATTTTTTTAAATTTCCACACTGTAATGGTAGGTTTTTAAGCTGTCATCTGAACAAAATTGCTCTATTATTTGAGTGCTGATAAGAACCAGCTGTCACTCGTAGCTATTATTATTATATTCATGAAATATTTCAGAAATATTGGGGGGATATAAGCAGCTCCGTCCCCCACCTCAAGTTTGGGGGGGACCGTCCCCTCTGTCCCCCCCCCCTATAGGTCTCCGCCTCTGGCACTCTGGTGTACATACATCGTAACAACAATCAACTGTTAATGTCAATAGGAGTACAACATTCTAACAATAAACGTCTTTCGCTGTAAATTATCTGCAAGAGGTACACAATGGTCGTGCGATCGCGGTGGCAGAGTATATTGTTGTTTTTTTGTGTGGTGGAAGTATACTATGCAGTACGTGGCCCTGGTTCATCAGGACCGCAGAGAAAAGACGGGTGTCAGCTTCAAGACAAAGTCGCTCAAATTTTGGGTAGTCTTCAGGAAGATAAGTTTCTTACCGGTTGTAAACACACATGCCCACTAGTAATAATGTGGTATAGGCCTACTGGACGGTACTGGGGATAGGCCTACTCTATGCCTATAACCAAAATCGCAGCATGCACCCGTGATATCGAAGCCTGGTGTGCTTCCATGCGTTTGAAACTAAACACTACTAAAACAGAACTCATTTGGTTCGACCGTCGGATCAGTCAGGATGAAGATAAATCACTGAAAATACTTAACCTCGACTCAAGTTGTTCTATATTCCACCTTCAGAAGTGGTTCGCGATTTTGGAGTATTGTTAGACTGCAATCTAAACATGACTCAACACATTTCCGCCATTGCCAGAGCCTGCTATTTCCACCGTCGCCGAATCAGAGAAGTGAAGCGTTGCCTCCATGGATGAAACCTGCCTCCGTATTCTTACTCAAGCCCTTGTCATCTCTCGCATCGACTACTAAAATTCCGTCCTATCTGGCCTCCCAACGTCGACACTTCAACCCCTCACATCTGTTCTGCACACCGCCGCTCGCCTAATAAAAGGTCTTGGCCCTAGAGATCACATCACACAATCTCTTCAACAACTACACTGGCTTCCCATTCGCGCCCGTGTCGCTTTCAAAATCTCCCTCCTCATGTATCATATCCATTCTGGAACCTCCCCTCATATATGACCTCCATGGTCGTGTCATGCTCTGCTTCAAATCCTAGAGGACTCAGATCGGCCACGCGAGGAGACTTTACCGTTCTTCGCACCAAGAGGAAGTTTGGAAATCGTTCTTTTGCTGTCTCGGGCCCTAGGGAATGGAACAGTCTTCCAGCTACAATCCGTCAATGTTCATCTGCTACTCAATTTAAATCAAAATTAAAACTTATCTATTCTCATTATACTATGACTAAGAACACAGCGCAACGCGCTCTCGTGCAAGACTTGTCTTGTTAAAGCGCGTTATAAATGTCTAATTGTATGCCTAGTTAGATCTATAGCAAAGTGAGGAAAGGCATCATTGCTGAGTTTTCCAAAGAAAGTCGATTCAATTAAAAACTGAGTGCATAGGGGCAGTTAATGCCTATTCTCAATGAACAGAGAACATATATATATATATATATATATATATATATATATATATATATATATATATATATATATATATAGTCGATTAGAAACGACGACCGACGACCGATACGGCACAATCAACAATTAAAACATCTAGGCCTACTGAATAGCATTGACCGTCAGTACGCGATAGCTGCTGTCGACCGTCTGCTAAATTAATCTGCTCTCTCGCAGATATAAAAAAATTCGGGTCGTTACAAAAGATGCAAACATAAGTATCGAAAACGACAATTTTTCGTATACTGCAAACACTTGGTATTGCATCTTAGCTAAATTCCCTAGTTTTTAAGTAACTCGATTACTTATACGCATCTTTTACCTGTAGGCCTATTTCACCAGCACAACGTCTGCGGAGGCATATGATCTAGCCTACGTTATATAATAGAGGTCGTTGGATCTACTACCGTCGCAGCCCGCATTGTCTTGCGGCAGAGATCCGTAAGTAAGTAGGCCTACATGTAAGTACATGTATCTTTTATCGCATACGATGCGAAGAAATGTCGAGAATCGAAAAGACAGTAGACTTGAGACGCCTAATGAAAGTGACTAGTTTACTGTATAGATATAGGCCTAGGCCTACATGCAAAGTTTAAACTTATAGTTGTGTTTAGCAAAATCAGCATAGTATAGTGTTGCACGTTACCTCTGGAACATTGTGTATGTTAGCATATTTTCAAACATCTATTTTATTATGTTCCCGCTTGATTTAAGTGATGCCTCTCGCTGAAAAGTTCGAAAATTATGTTTTACCTGTGTTACAATCTGTTACACAGGGTAACCTAAAGGGATCATGGACCCCGCTTAACTACACTGACATTGTTAGCAACACTGGTTAAAGCGTGCATCAAGTCGCCTGTGTCTGTGATGGTGCCAGTTTTAAAACCTAGTGTGACTTATGTAAGAGATTTGAATCTTCATCAGGCACGGTCCAGATAATATTATGTGACCTTCAATGCTTGCTTAATTCATGCAAACTTTATCCTCAGTTCTTCAGAGCAGTATGGAAAAAGCACTCTAACTCAAATATGTCACTTCTGAATGAGAATTTGATGGTTTGGTGTCAGATTCTGTGTAAGACTGCCAATTTGATGGATACCTTTCTTGTTACTCAAGCATCAATTTACCTGCAGGTGAACTTGACAGTTTTTTTAACTATGACTGCATGCCTTTTAGATCCTGGATTTTTTCAAATGTCCTCCAAAACGGAGACACACACACGTGCAAGCACGCACAGTCGCACACACTATAAATAGCCTACAGAAGACCACATGTACACACTCTAGGACAAAACTTTGTTAAAAGTGAATCACAATTAATAAAGATATTTATATCTTTATTAATACATCTTCTTAAACTTTCTTAAAACTGGATGAATCACAATTTAGACAATTACAACATTTAAAAACATTAAAAATAATTCATCTTAGAATTTTACATTCAAAATAAAAAATATTTATTTAAATAAGCATAACAAATTTTGAGCCTTTTCAAGCACATATCACATGATACAGAAACAATATAGCACTCAACATGCAGGCTAACAAACAAAATTAGTTCATGATAGTATGTATGGTAATTGTCAACAAAATTAGTATCTAATTATATCATATTAGTCATTAATATAGCCAGGAAAAAATTTCGGAGTGGGTTTTAAGTTTTCATTCCTTCACTCATAAATTTTGAAGATTTATACAGCGCCCCTTCCAGGTTACTATTCAGGAGCGCTGCCGACCCAACCCCGGCTGAAAAGGATGGTCTTAAGGCTACGGTAAACGCATCTGAGTGAATTCTAGGCATAAGGCGTAATGCTAATAGGAACTCATTCCAAACCATGGGGCCAGCAACAGAGAAGGCACGACGCTGTCTAAGAGCAGTTTGTACACGGGGAACAAGAAGTTCGCCATGTGTGAAAAAGCAGAGAGCGCTATGTCCCTGCACACCCAGAGTAGAGCGACAGAGTTCTTGTATTATACTATATACACAGGAGCGGAACCTTAGACTAAGAGGCACTGCCACACCAAAACAGAAAGCCGGTACACAATCCGCTGCGGGACAGGAGCCAGCGCGGGGTTTTCCACTGGAAATGGTCGAAAAAGTTCATTTTTTGTATTTGGGAAATAATTGCATAGAACAAACTTTCGACAATTTATTGGGGGGGGGGTTGAACCCGTAAACCCCTTATACGCCCATGCTTTGACTATTTAATAGTCATTCATTCAGGTGACAGTAAAGAGTTCCTTTGAAGACACTTCCAATGAGAAAGCCTTTCTTATATCTAACGGCAACTGATGAGCCAGAGAGCTGGGTTCCATCATTGGAGTACACTTCAGTGACTTCTGGTTTAGCAGAGGAATCAGCTGGAAAATGAATCTTTAAGACCTGCAAATGAAACATTTTCCCAGTAGTAGTATATTATATATAGGATGAATGAAATTATAAGCTCAATTTCTAATAATCTTTCTATCAGACTTCGTATCCACTCTAATTACAAGCCTGTCTCAACTTTTTTGTATCAAAAATTCTAGAAACGGCGGTGGTTTTCATTCGTATGCAATCTCGCCCATCTTCCAACAACTTCCATCTTTCGGTCTGCATATTGTCAGTTTCACTCAACAATATCCACGCTAACTGCTGTTCACAATGACACATCTATGGATAAAAGTAAGGTAATAGCACTTGCACTTCCGAACTTGTGTGCACCTTTTGACACTGTATGTAGACACTGCGACTTTTGTATTGTCTTCATCTTTGGTTTGGACCTTCTGGCTCTGCATTGGTTCACTACATGTCTTGTCTGCATATTCAATCAGTATACTTAAAATGACAAATTTTTGCTAACATGATTGTTAAGTCCTGAGGGACTGCAAACACTTCGTATTGCATCTTAGCTCCCGAGGGTTTGGTGCTTGGCCCTCTTTTATTCACAACACATGTCAACCACTAGGTAGCCTACAATGAATAGGCTTTTTGTTGCTGGACCTAGATATTGGAATTCCCTCCCTCCATCTCTTTGTTCTGCTCAGTCATGAATGTTCTCCACTTAAGACTCCCTTTTTTGTAATGGCTTATTGACCTGATGCTGTCTCTCTGTGTGGACTGATCATGCTTGTTTTTGTGCACCATCAGTCAATGCCTTCTGCAATGGCACTAATTAATAAAATAATATGATTGTATGTATATACATCTAGCCAGCTAGCCTAAATGTTGTGAACGTCTTAAAGATCAAAAAGTCAATCAGTAAGCACACAGCGCTCAGCTGACTAGAAAGTCACTGGTGGGTTCCTGGTAAATGTAGAGGCCAACCAATGTATTCCTTTCCAGAGTCTACGGCTGACACCAAGTTAAGAGTTGTTAGATATATCATTAAGAAAACAAGGTAAGCCTGAACTCCAGTTAACTTAATTGATAATGTCTTCAGGGATTGATATTATTATGGTACTTACGAACTATTTTCAGTGTACTAAAGCTTAAAGGCTCCTCACTTCCAAGACCCTTTTAAGTGGCATTACACAAGAGCCATACATAACTAATCAAAATGCCAACACAGTCGCTGTTTATGTTTCCTGTTCATCAATTTTATTTGACAGGTATGCAAAAGGTGCTATGTTAAATATCTACTGTGGATACATACATACATGCCTACAGCATATGCATAATGAAATAGTATTAATTACAATTAAAACAAATAATGCCACTGACGGTTTGGTGACATGTCAAAATCTCTGTTTTGCTAACTTATTTCTCTTTCATCCATGTCCCATGATAGAGTCTTGGAGCATCTAGTGACATTTGAAAACCGTTGTCAAGTCATGTGCCTGGTTAGAAAGGCTGCTAAATTACCCTTGGCATATTCAGGCTTACATTTTCTTCTAGCTCTAAAAATCCCCAGATTACGTATTTCCAACTGCCCTACTGCTGCCTGAAGTCATCTCTGACTCTGTATTGGGTGCATTCCCTAAAACAGTTTTTCTCTGACTCTGTATTGGGTGCATTCCCTAAAACAGTTTTAAAAATAGAAACAGAGAACCAAAACAATTCCAATGGCAAATTAATAATTAAAACCAATACATGTGAAGGTGAGTTGTTTTCCTTTATATTTTCCAAGTGCTTGCGAACTTGGTAGAAAGACGGATGAGCTCCAATCCAGACATCACCAGTTTCCATGTCTACATCAACGTTATCCGGAATAGTGCCAAGATACACAGACTGCAGAAACACCAAGCAAAACAATGCACTTCAGGAATCACGTATCTCAAAGTTGATCATTAAGATATGCTACTAAGTGAAAATGTAGCCGTTTCAGACAATGACATTAAACATGTAGTGAGGTTCGAGAGCTGCCAATATAGCCAAAATATTTCACATCTGGTAACCAACGCGCCCCTTTGGTTCCAGATAGTACATGGCTAGACGAGTCCAAGAAGCCCAGGACACAAATTTTCACGGCCCTCTAGCGGCTATGGCAGCCATTTTACAAAATGGCCGACCAAAATACATATTGTTCAATATCTCAGCTTCTAGTTCACTTAGAATCGTGATCTTGGTGTCTAAACATATATATTTAGGGGCAAGGATTCTAATAGAACTAATAGGAGCGGGCCATGGACAGAACTCTGAAAAACACCAAATATAACAGGGACCCACTGAGCTCTGGAGTTGCCAGAGATGATCATTTGAGTGCGATCAGACAGATAGGACCAGAGTCAAAGGAGAGGGGTCCTTTTAGGCTACATGCAGGACGTCTCAAGACGTAGAATTTCATGGTCCACCATATCAAAGGCTGAAGAAACATCAAAAATAGCAAGAAGAATAACTTGAGACTTGTCAACAGCTGAAGCAGAGAAAGAAGAACTGTATATGTGAAGTGATAAGACCTATAGCCATGCAGACTGATTAAAAGAGAGGAGACTAGAACGTTCTAGATAAGGGAGAAGCTGCAAGGCAACAAACCGTTCTAGAATCTTTGAGAGAAATGATAGGTTTGAAATGGGTCGATAGAGGTTGGGGGTCAAGATTGAGTGGGGGTCAAGATTGAGCTTAAGTGCAGGAAAGACTAAGGCGCGTTTCTACTTCATTGACATTTTATTGTGCTTTCATAATGCTGCTTGTTATCCATATTTATGAATCCCATGCAACACTTCATATTCCTCATTTCATTTAACTGGTTCTCCACTATGTAGTCATTAAATTCAACTGATAACATTTTAGAATAATTTCACCTGAAGAAAAGTCAATGAACTGTCTGTATTCCGTTGATACACTCTCAAGTCTTCATCTCCCATATGAGCTAGATACAGAGTCCTGGCAAATTGGTAACAGAGACAAATATCAAACTTGAGAATAGAAATGCATAGACAAATTTCATATGGCCTAGAAGCCTATATAACATCGCTGTCATAATGAATATGTGCAAATGATTTCTTCAGTCATTCCTTATCACTGGGAGCTATGGGCAGGAATGTCTGAAGAAATCATTTGCTCTTACATATTTCCTTATTCATTAAGGACAATTTAGATGCCTTTCCCTTCAAACCTATA
This sequence comes from Aporrectodea caliginosa, assembly GCA_020284085.1. Lineage (NCBI taxonomy): Eukaryota > Metazoa > Annelida > Clitellata > Crassiclitellata > Lumbricidae > Aporrectodea > Aporrectodea caliginosa. Next base: position 403,836 of record JACEVL010000842.1, read on the forward strand.
GCAAAGTATCAAAGATGCTTTGCATTCGTAAGCTGCCTAAGTAGATGCCTTGTTATCAGCTTCTTTATTTGGCAAGAATGTGAAAAGTCCTGTATCAAATAAGTGGCACCACCAGTTTTGGATAAGAGGACTAGAATCTCCTAAATTTCTACTCAGACCATTTAGACATGCTTTTCCCAGTATGCAAGGTGTCGCATACAAACACTTGTAACTGAGTCCGGCCGTAAATTACTAAACTAAATTGCTCTTGGAATCATGTCAACAGATCACAGGTCATTTAGTCAACAGGCATTTTCCCGACACTTCAATGTCTTTTCCGCAGCTTAATGGTAATTGTAATCGTAAAGTCGAGATTTCTAGAGCGCCCACAAAAGCGAAGTCGCGGGAACCAGCTTACTCACAGGCACTTAATCAAAACAGAATCAATAACCAGGGGGTCAAGATCCAGAGAGTCAGGCAAGCAGGCAGACAGTCAAACGGCTAAGGTGGATGATGTTTAGTTGAAATGGCGAGGGAGGTGAAGGAAGACAAGGAATCGGGATATTAATCCTTAGCTAGGTTCATCTAACCTTACATGGTAGCCCTGCAAAATTCAAATATTGGAGCTGCCATTGTCAGTAGTTACGGAGAGCTTTGTTTTAAATGGCACTGCTATTAGCATTAAATTCTAGTAATGAGTTCAACAAAGAATAACTTACTTTCCATCTTTTGACATGGCAATTCCATTTGGTACGAGCAATACCTTCTCCACCAGCTTGGTATTCTTTCCATCATAAAATCCAATGCTGCCCCAATGAAGATTGAGGAACATCTCAAGGTTGAGATTCAAGTAAAGGGAGTTAGTGAAATAGAATTGGTCCTCTCCAACAACAATGAGATCGTTGATCCTATGTAATTTACAGAAACATGCAACTAAAATAATCTGCACTTTCCTTTTCATAGTTAGCTTTAAAAAACAAATTTTGATTAACATGTCTGCTCTCAATGTATTATTTTCCATGCACCTATACAGACACATCTAGCGTTTTTGAACTGTTTCTTGGTTTCTAGAATGATTTTGTCACTACAATAATTCAGTCATCAAATGAAGGTCCTAATTTACTTTACTAATATCAAACAGACTACTTAATGATGGAGTCATCACCTGTGAACAGAATATCGAATTGTATCTAAACATCTATAAAGCGCCTCTCGCAGAATAACCATTTACAGGCACTCGCACGGAAGCCCCGGAGAAAAAAGAAACGCCTCTAAAGAATGAGAGACCTATAAGATAAAACCAATCATCAGTTTAGCCCTCAGTGAGGAAGGGAGGTCATTCCAGACGGAGGGACCCAGTACAGCAAACGCCCGGTGTTGGGCCAGAGTAGACCTAGTCCTAGAAGCAAACAGATGAAGCCGATCAGCAGAGCGCAAGGAGCGAGATGAGGATGCGGATAACGGCTTTCGCATAATATTATGGGACCATGGGTTATTTAGGGGCATTTACCAACTGTGAATTCGAGATCAGAAAGAGGATCATGTAGTGGATGTAGGCAGTAATAGGGAGCCAGCGCAAGACTTCAAGCATAGATGTAGAGTTCACGTGAATTAAAAACAAAATACTATACACAATTCATAATTCAATATAGACATTCCAGTATATCTAAACATCATTAAACTAGATGTTTGTCCGTCGTGTGACGGCTAAAAAACAATTTGAAACTGTCAAGTGATGCGTCGTCACGCGATGTGATTGATGCAAGTCCTCGCCGTCTCCCATGACTCTCCTCTCCCTCCCTCCGTCCACCCCTCCCTCACCCTTCCTTCGTTCCTTCCTTCGTTCCTCCCTCACTCAATCCCTCCACCTTGTCTCCAGGCATTCCCTCGATCCCGACCTCTAACCGTCCGTCCATCTCTCTCTCTTCCCTCCCTCCATCCCTTCTTCCCTACATCCCTGTCTCCACCCAATCTTGCCTCCCTCCGTCGCTCCATCCCTCCCTACCTCGAACCCTTCGTCCATTTGCTTGCGTTGCACAAGATTTTGGTGTTGAACCCTATAGAAATGGCTGCTACTCATCCTGGTATGTCGGCTATGCGTAACAGGAATGTTGACACTATGACAGACAGGCAGACATTTCTCTTCTATTATATTATTAATATACAAAAATCCCAAAAGCTTTTAGCAACACCCTTATTTTATTTTACTGTGGTTAAATTACGAACCCTCCAAATAACCAACGTATTAAAAAATTCATGTTACACAGACATGAGAGACTCACGAATGAAAATCGGGTTGACGCTCAATCCGCCTGACATGTTCCAGAGTTTTCTTAGGACCATCAAACTTGAACTTATCTACTGCTTCTCCATCAGGAGTGTGATTGATGACATACAGGTAGACATCACCTGTAAACATGCATTTACCGACCACTAAGCAATCACCTTTACAGGTTATAGTGCACTCACCAATTTCAGGCACTTTGCATGGGCTGCAGAAGACGAGCACCACAGGACCCTGTACACTGAAATGAACACACTCCGAAGTACTGCATAAGGCAATACGGCCAACCTAGGACCATCTGAACTAGATTGTGGACAAAGGGATATTACAACCCTGACATTCGGCCTTCATACTGCATGGAAGACAGCCAAGGACAGAAAGGCTTGGCGTCAGAGTATTGACACAGAAACATTAAACATTCAGCTTAATTTGAAACCAGAATATGAAGACAAGCGTAAGCAGTCACCTCTACTTTCCAAAACAGAAATGATAAAAAATCAGTCAACCTTCTTGCAATTGAAATCATCTACATCATCATCACTGGCATCTCTTAATAAACATAACATCGTTATCAACAGCAGCAACAACAGTACTATCATCCTCACTTTGGTCATTATACTTATGATAAGTGTGCCAGATATCTTACCAAGAATGCTTCCTGTTGTATTTACTTGCAGCATATCAAACTTGTAGGTCAAACTGAAAGCTAGCACTCGACGTATAAATAAAGAATCCATCGGAATGGGCTGCCCTTGGAATTGAACGCTCTCTGACTTATTCTATGTTAACCTGAAAACCAGTGGCGTAACCAGGTCTTCCATAAAATTACGCAGTCTTGAAGAACTCTGAGGGGAGGGGTCTGGGGAGGGGGCTGTGCCCTCTCCCCAGGGTAAGAAAAATTTTCATTTAGGGGTTTGTAATGGTGCATTTTGGAGACCAACTTTTGATTCAAAGTAATAACATTTTACATAAGTTCTTTGGAAAATTATAATTATAATTTCATAATTTGATTTTTAAAATGGGTTCAGCTGCAAAGTCCCAGCAACCAACGTAGACTAGAAACAGACAGACTCATCAAAGCAATTAACTAAAGCATAAGAAAATAAATTTATTTGTTGGTTTGTAATGGTCCATTTTGGAGACAATCTTTTTGGTTAAAAGTAATAACATTTTACATCAGCTCTTTGGCAAATTATGATTCATTCATTCATTACAGAGATTTACATAGCACCCCTTCAAGATTATCTACTTAGGAGCGCACCTGACCCAACTCCGAAGTCCGAACAGTCTTGAAGTTAGAATAGAACGTGATCTGAAGGGCTCTCGGCATTAGGCGTAGTGCCAAAGGAAGCCCATTCCAGATTGCAGGCCAGCAACAGAAAAAGCACGGCGCTGCAGAATAGAAGTCCGCGACCGGGAGAAAAGAACCTCAGCCTGCCTAGAAGAGCGAGGAGAACCACGGTGCTGGATGCTGAGGTAGGTGCTCCTGTAGATAAACAGAGACCACATCAGCGCCAGACCAAGGGAAGAGATCCGGTAAGCGATCCACTGTGGGAAAGGAAGCCAATGCAAGACATCCCGCATATAGTCAGTAGCATGGCGGAATCTTGAGATGCAACCAATATAGCGTGCCGCCGAGCGTAAGACCCGAACCAAGCACCCAACCCGAGTCGCCGAAAACCCACGCAGAGGGCGCTGCAATAATCAAGACGGGAAACAACAAAGAAGTGGATAAGCATTAAAGCAGCATTAAAGGTTAAGGAACGGAAGACCTCTCTACGCTAACGCAGCTGCCAGCTGGTATACACAATAGGGTGGAGTGAAAGTTATAGGAAAATATTTGTTTGGAGAATCTTCAATTGGCTGGGGGTGCAAAACTTGTGTATGGATACTAGTAGTGCTGGCCTCTAGTATTATGTTTTGAGGTGCCCCAACTGTAAAAACCAATCTCATTATAACCGAAGAATTGAGATCTTTCGTAATGTTTTAAATTGTCTAATTTGCATACTATATATGCTTTAACCTCACTGATATGAACCAATAAACTATGCAAAATTACTTTCACGTGAACACTAAATAATGCAAATTCTTAGACTGAAATTGGTTTGATAAGAATTATTTGTTGAAAATTGTTTTTGTGAAGTTTCCTCGAATCACTCTTCAAACGTATCCTCTTTGTTCGAAAATCAGATTTTGAAGCAAACGTCTTAATAAAGCTTCTTGATTGTAGTATAAATCCATCTGTTTGGTCTTCATTTTACATACACGGTCACACAGACGGTGCCTCATCTGTTACAAGTCTGATACATCTTTAACTTGCATGGGTAAGACAAAGAGAATTTGGAAATTCAATAATGGTTTCGTTTCATTCGCATTCTTTGTTCTTGACAAGTTCCTTTCATGACAGCAGCCTTTTACGACGAGGTTCACAAGTTCCAGACATCTGCTGGTTTCTTTCCAACTTATTGAGTCAACGTAATCTGTAGCAGCAAAGTTACAAGTTGGCAGACGAAACTCTCTGACTGTAGTGAATCTGCCTTGTCGTCCGGATGCCAATTCTCTTATATATAACCTCTGTCATCGGTTAATATCGCAAGCACAAGATTCTCAGCATGTCCAAAGAAGACATTCCTTTGTACTACTGGATCAACAATCTCCAACATTTCTTTTGCCAAGTATCTCGATAATGCAATCATTCGATGACGATGACGATAACCTTCTGTGATGGTTTTGCAGACTCAGCATGGAAACGCAAAATTCTGTTAGCAGTTGTAAGCCATATTGAATGAACTACTGGACCTGGTTTTCGATTAGCAACTTCATCAGGGCATTTCCAAACAGCTTTGCACCACCTTTCTTCAACAGTATGCGTCAACTATTCTGCTATATCCTGCTACTGGATCCTTTCATTCATTCATTCATTCATTCATTCAGCGCCATCCAAGAAACCTACTCAGGAGCTCTACCAACCTCTCAGCCAAACCGCTCCTTTATTGTTTCCTCTTGTTTGTTATCAACACGAACGAAAAGGGAGAACTTCATCATGTCAGCACATGTCGGAAGCACCATTTGAGACTATTCTGAAGGAAAGCCAAATACTAGACAACTACTAGTTTGTCTTGTTTTCGGCTTGTCGGGTGTCATTTTCCAGTCGACCTTCTATTCATTTATTCATTCATTCATTTACAGAGATTTATATAGCACCCATTCATGTCTACTACTCAGAAGTCCTGCCAACCTCAGCACGGCTAAAAAAGACAGTTTTGAGGTTAGAATAGAACGTATAAGAACTGACTCCGGAGAGCAAACGCAGCACCAAGAGGAGCCCGTTCCGGACCGATGGGCCATCGACTGAGAAGGTGCGGTTCTGCCCACTAGATGTAGCTGGCACAAGGGACAAGGAACACACTCAGCTCAGTTGAGCGGAGGCAGCAATGGCCAGACACACTCAGAGTAGGGCAGCAGAGCTCGCGAAGGAAGAAAGAGGAAAGGCCCAGTAAGCACCGCCATACTAAAGCAGCGATCCTGTACGTCATTCTTTGCCGGAGGGGGCGCCTGTGCAGCACTTCCAGCATATAGCCAGAGACGTTACCGAATCTAGGGATGCTTTTCAGTCTTCAATGTACTAACAAAAGACATAGCCATAATAAAATAACATTCATAAAAACAGAACATAGTAAGTTTAACTAAATTTAAGACGTCTATCGACAATTTAGGCATTTCTGATTTTTTGGTGGCCTTGGGGCACCTCAAGAAGTGCATCAAATTTAATATTATTTTACCCCCAGGCTACTGTGCACAGTACACAACTTTTGCACACCCAGCCGATTCTAAAATGTTAACTTCATTTTTTCACTCCACCCTAATACACAATCGCGGCATAGTAGGCTGATATGCCGCGTGAACGTTAGTTCTTGGTCTAATGTGACACCAAGGTCCAAGACAAAGGATGAGAAAGCAATGGCGTACGGAGCTGAAATGCCGCCCGGGGCGACGGCCCAAAATGCTGCCCTTGGCCACTTAATTTTGGATATGTTTTTCTCTCTAAGAGATTGCAGTTTTCATGACGATCGTCGATCTCATTACATATACGCCTATAATTTTATTTTATAAAGTTGATAGCCTGCCTGGATTTATCAATTAATTAATTTCTTTGCCACTGTGAGAAAGTAATCTGCGGGAACTCCAGTGGCGGCACTACACAAGGCAAGCCCTGGTAAAAAGCCTTTGCCCTGGTCGTTGCCCTGCCAGAATTTTTGCCCTGCCGAGAATCTACTTGGGGCATAAGCCGCTCCTGCACCGGTTGCTTGTATGATTGCCCCGGTTATGCCCTGGTTACAAAAACTGTCTGGCGCCGCCACTGGGGAACTCCTGGGCAAGGGCCTCCAAATCAATTTTGGCGAGCTGCTGGTGCGTGCCAAGCCAAATGAACTGGGTCTTAGATGAGTTTAGCCCCAGGCGATTGGAGGACATCCAGGCCTCGAGAGCCTCCATTGCCCGGTTCATGGCCCGGGCTTCGGTAATGGCTGCTGACGCAGGACAGTGCAAAAACGCCTGCAGGTCACCCGCATAAGATTGGTTCAGCACAGAGCAAGGCTCAGCCAGAGGCCGGGAGAGGACCAGTATCAGCAGTATAAATAATATAATTAGAGAAGAAGGCCCAACACAGATTCCTGGGGCAGGCCAAACGGGACAGGAACACATGGAGTCCTAGTAGACACGTAGACCGCAGAGAAGGAACGGTGATGGAGGTAGGAAACAATCCAGTCAAGAAAGTTACCAGAAAGGCCAAACGAGGTAGATAGGCGCCTAAGAATGATATCGTGATCGACGGTGTCAAACGCCATGCTGACAGCAAATAATGCTAAGAGGATGACCTGTGACCTATCAATAGCCCCATAAATATCAGAGAGGAGGCGAACTAACAGGGTCTCCGTGGAGTGGCCCTTACGAAAACCAGATTGAAAAGTCTGCAGCAAATTGTCCTATCAAGATACCTTAACATATACAGAAACCAACTTCATAAAGCTGCTGCTTTACGAGTGTCGCAATAGTTTCGCCAGTGGTGTCAAGCGTTGGGAAAACTTGGGATGACAGTTAGGCCCTATAAATTGTTCTTTTACCACATGCTGAGAACCGGGTTGTTCACGCTATCAACAAATCGTATAAGCTGACCGATATCTGTTCTGTGCTCGCATCAAACAATAAAGTGTACAACCTAGCCGCACGACATTCTGCCACAATAATGTCTCGAACTCACAGGCCACACAGGTGGATCAGCTGATTTTGAATCAACGGACTTATGTACTGGGTTTTGCGTGGACCAGATGACATTAGCTTACGATGATTTAATCTATTGTGTCGGTCTGTGATAGAAATTTCAGAAGTGCCACGAAATTTGCAGTCTTCACTATGTCGGCGAAGGGAAATGTTTTACTGACTGTACAGTAATAAAGTCTGCACATCAGAAATTCAACGAATAATAGTAATCTAGAATGTCAAAAAGTAATCTAAACGGTTAAAAATTTTGAGAGCTGCTAAAATCTTTACGCAGTTGCGTAATTGCGTAATGCTAGTTACGCGCCTGCTGAAAACTGTTCTTTTTGGCCGTGCTGGAGTCGGGAGCACCTCTGAGTAGTTACCTTGAAGAGGTGCTATATAAATCTCCTGAATGAATTAATGAATGAATGGCTTGAAGAGGTACTGCAACTTGGCTACCACTTAAAGTTAATTAGCTTTTCAGCAAGTGCCAGTTAGATATCAGAAACTGATCAGAATATTTCAAACGCACCTGTCTTTGGATTTGTCCAAATGCTGATTCCTTGAGGATTTAAGGTGTTGTACTTTTCCTCTGCGAGGACTTTCAATACAACTGGTGCCACCCTGGGATTGTTGAAGTCAAACAAATAGATTCTACCAACTCTGTCAGCTATCCCTAAGCTATTCAGACCCTAAGAGAAAGAACAGAAACACGAGCATCAAAACAACATCACAACATCCACTAAATCAACCAGCTTTGGAATCTTATTACACAGCTTTAGACTTTAGTAAACTCCGGCCTCTTGCGAAAAGGCAATCCGAAGTTTTAATAACAAACCTATTAGTAGGTCAACTAAACAGCATTCCAGAAGTGTTTCTGTAGAAGCTAAACAAAACTTACTAAAATAAGCCCATTGAAAGTTTAACTAAAAACAGCTTGGATATGAGCATTTTCTCTTAGACACTAGCGAATCTAGCAAAGTTCTTTTCCTACCAAGTCAGCCAAATTTTACCCACCGAGGATATAAAAGCCTGTCCGTTGTTAAGAACTTCTATGTCCTCAGATCCATTATCTGTTAAAAACAAATATTTCAGAACTATTATTTTTGTATTTGAGACGCGCAACTAAGTCATAAGGAGGTATCATCTTCTTCTGTGCAAACTGGTTGTCTAGGTATTGTCTACCTCTGGTGTGTCTGGAATTTGTTGGTCAAACTCAACTTACCTTCCAATGAACCACTCCAGTTACACAAGCATCGTTAGTAGGCAGAAAAACTTTTAGAACTCTAACAGCAGTTACACTAACAATTTATTTATACCCACCATGACATGTAGCCTACTTGTTTAGGTCAGTTAGATAGCAATATAATAAGCACTTGAAGAACATTGTCCCTTAAGCTAGCCTTAGCCTGAGAGGCAACCATGGCCAGGCTATGGTGTTATTGACTTTATTTTCCTAGCCTCGGCCTATGAGAGCGGGAGGCCAGTCCTCTCCCTCGCCGTCTGATTATCCCACCTAAAGTGTCCTCATTATAGCTGAGGTGGCTAGGGGCACATGTGGTGCAGAAATCTTGAAAAAAGTTTCTGCCATGGTGGGATTTGAACCCCAACCCCTCAGCTATAGTCAGCTAACAGTCCGTCACAAGCTAATCACTAGAGACACTGTTGCGCTGCCATGAGCAGTACTTGAGAAATATTTAAAGGACAATATTAAGTATCTTCATGGATACATGCCTACTTGAAATGGTGATAAAAATTTGTCATGAAAAGCTGGAAACATTTCCAAGGTGCATGTAAGTTCCTCAGTACACGGTGAACGGAAAAAAACCGAACCTCTCCCATTGCTGCAATAATTTATGTAATAATTTGTACATTTTAATGAAACATGGAGAAACTTCAGTTTATAGGACATGAATCAGATAACTATCATTTGTTAGTTATAATGTGTGTTCAAAATTCCCTCCTTTAGCTTCCACACACGCACAAAGACGAGCTCGCCACTGACTAATTGCTGAATCGATTACAGCTTAATCAAATTCGTCCCATGCCTGTATTATGCGCTGACGCAGTTCTCCGACATCGCGAACCTTTGTCTTGTAAACCTTTTCTTGCATCACAGACCAGATTTTATAGTCCACCGGATTAAGGTCTGGGCTATTTGGAGGCCAAAGTGCAAGGGGTATGAAATCTGGAGGTTTGTTTGTGAGAAGTTCAACGGTCTCGCGAGCTCAGTGAGCAGGAGCACCATTTTGTAACGGATTCTTATTACAAGTGACGTCACGGTGACGTCAGTTTCTAACTGGTATAGCGCATAATTATAAAATATAATTAAGTCTATTGTGGGGAATACAATAGTTTACATTTTTGTTGTTAATTTCTCTTTTTGTAGAGGTTCGGTTTTTTCCGTTCACCGTGTATGTATGACCATCACTCCTGTTCTTTTGCGAATTTCCCAATCCTTTAACGACGAACGTGTACTAAAATTGACTGGAAGCCAATGCAGCTTGTCCTTGAAAGGTAAAACACTTCAACAACGAGCTGCATTGTTTCTCTGCAATTTACATCAAAACATTCATTGGTCCAAGCCAGTGTGTTTAAAAAATTCTGTAAATAGTAGAAGTAGTAGTAGTAGTAGTACTAGTAATAATAATAATAATAATAATAATAATAATAATAATAATAATAATAAAACTAACAAAAATAATAATTATAATGTGTTTATTGATTCAAACTAACAAACTGCAGTAAGATTACATGATTGTAGAGACACATGATTACAACTTATACAACAATCGATTCTAGAACAGAATGACATCCTGTTAGGCACCCATCACGTCCTACAGCATCCTCATTTTACCGTCACCATCCAGGGAATGGATGCCTGAGTCGACTTTACGGGGGTAATGGGTATCAATCCCGCTTCATTCTGCACTTCGATGTTCTGCACTTCGCGCTAGCGTGTTATCATTGTACAGTCTGTAGACTCTGTACACAGCGCAATGCCTACCAGTGAGTCAAACAAGCACTCAACCCATTGGCCACCAGCACCACTCTCATCATTAATACAACCATTAGTATGACCATCAATTCCTACCTATTCCTGACAGCTGGAAACATTTCCCTGGTGCATGATTGTAAACATGACGGAAGACTCCTAAATATAATCTGTCACAAAAAAATAAAATCCCAAAAGCAACATTTATTAGCTGGACAGGCCAATAAACATAGCATTCACTATAATAAAAATGAATAGTTAGTTTTCTGTACAAAATCACAATTCTAACATATACCTGACTACAGTATCGAAATAAGATATCTTGAAATCTAGCATGACATGAATTTTGAAATTTGTTGTTGACATACAACAAATTTCATAATATGTTATGAAATAGATAAATGATTAGGTATAAATTATGATTTCCAGATTTCATAAAAAAGTTGTCTAGGTATACTATCTGCCTATTAAATGGTGCTACTGGCATGTTTATATCCATCATGACAAGCACTTGTCTAAGTCTGTTAGATATAAATAAGTGGAGCACCTGAGAGGTACTTACAGTACTTACCTATATTAAGTAGTTTGATATATGCATACTTGAATTGTTGACACCATTTTTTAAACTTTTTCCATTTTAGTTTATCATGCAATTTGAATGACCATCACACCTGTTTCACATTCTACAACCAATTTTTATCCATTGTATCTGACACACTTTGCACTTGTAAATCTATGTATGAATGCAAGTATCTAGAGTTCTAGACATTTAACATAGTGCATTTTAAGTACTTCACAAATGTATTGTAAATGTAAGTCTAGTAATAAATTTCAATAACACCTTCCAAAGGCATGCTCATTACAGTAATTCAAAGAGGTCACTGATTATCTTTCATTGGTCATACCTAATGCTTGACCTCTAAGGGCACAAACTTGCACTGTCTTGCAGTGACCCATGTGTGTAATGAGAGTATAATATTCATAATATTTAGCCCATCAGCATCAGTATTAAGATTTTAGTCTTACCTTTTACCACCTTTGACGTGAGCACAAGCCCATAAAATAAAGAATAGAAATATTAAACTGGAAGAGAGGCTGAAAGTTATCAACCCTTTGTACCTAATCACATTATTGAGGAAGTTATAAGCAGGGGAGGATGGGATAAGCCGAAAAGATATATCAGAGTCCATGGGCTAACATATCTGCTGTGACTTGCATTCAAGCTGTGACTTGCATTCAAATTCTCACAAGTGAATCAATATGTGGACTAAACTAAAGGAAAAAATACTTTTGTAATATATAATTATAACTACTTTTTTTTGTAAAGGTGATATGATCACAAAATAGTAGGATTCCTTTCTACAAGTAAGAACTTAAAAGTAATGTAAAAGTGCAACATACATATGTCGAAAAATCCAACAGGCAAAGGAAGCGGATAAAAGAACAATCAGGCTTTCCTTCAACATGTTCACGAATTACTAAAGCATACATACACATCACAAATATTAAACAGACCATAAAAATAAATCACTTTATAAATTAACAACTCTGCCAGGTGTTCAAGATGTATTATTTGATTAGCACATAATTCAGAAATGAGGTGCAGTAGACTCACCAACATACACTAGTATACATATCTGCATATATCTACACATACACATGTCTGTCTGTCTGTCAGTGTCTGTCTGTTTGTCCTTCTGTCTGTCTGTATCTCTCCTTGTTCGGTGTTCCACAATCTATAACCTCACCCTCTTGTCTTACAATGCATATGTGGGTTATTCTGGGTCAGCGGGACTTTTCTGGATATTCTAGAGACAGAGAGAAATAGGAAGAAAGCTTAAATTTAAAAAAAAACAAGTACATTGAAATAGAGTCACAGATCCACAAGAGACGAATAAGACGAGTGTCAGGGATGAGCCAGATGAGCCAACAAATGATCAGTGATGCAACTATGACTTTTCGTTTGGGGGGGGGGCTTTAAGCCTTGAACATGGCGAGCGGGGTAGCCCGAGCCTATATTGGAGCCAGAGGCTTGATTAATTTTGGGGGCTTCAGCTTCGTTTTGGGGGCTTAAGCCCCACGCCCAACCCTAGTTAATAAACTTTTCTTTATTAAGCGCCTGACAAACGCACTGCGCTGTACATTTACATGTTATGCAATTGAAATCTTAACTACTAACAGAACAGACAGCCTGCAATACAACGGCGCTAATAGCAGCCTAGGAGCCTACAAAGCATATCCGCCTACGGGGCTCGAACTCGATACCTCTCGCTCTCTACGCCAGATGTTATCCAATGCGCTATCGGGCGTGCCTGCAAATGATATCCTAGTTTACGCAAGATGAATATATAATTTTATTATCAATATTATGTCGACCCAAGTTCGTTCCCATCATCCCGATTCAGCAATCAACAAGCACGCGATACGTAGGCCTACATAGACCAGGCCATTGCCTACTAGATAGGCCTACTATATAGGCCTACGTCAGTATCTAGAAAGCAATGGCCAGGCCAACCTAGGTAGCCTACTTCGCAACATTCATTGCTTTGACGTTCAGCCCTTAGGTTATAGTAGCCTACTGTTGTCGACCGTCTGCTAAATTTATCTCGTGTACATCGTTATCTAAATATAGCTATCGATGCTCTTGTATCGCTGGCAGACCAAAAAAACTAAGCTCGTTACAAAGGCGCACAACATTAATTACCGAAAACGAGGATTTTTCGTATATTGCAAACATTTCGTACCGCGCCTTCGTTAAATTCTCTAAACGTTAAACAACTCAACTTTATGCTTCTCACCTGCAATTCAACACCACAACGTCTGCGATGGTACTTTCCCCGAGGAATCTATATTTGGCATTTGCTATTGGTCTATGCTTTTTCACATAAGCTGCTACTCAGTTCACTTTGTATAGTCGCAGAATAAGTAGGTAAGCACAGGTATCTTTTATCGCATACGAGGCGAGAAGACCGCAGTTCAGACGAATTAATGGAAGAGACAAGTTTACTGTATAGAAAGACTTGCAGAGTTTTAGCAAAGTTGTTTAACGAGATTGGTAGGCCCTATACGGTCGGAGTTGCAATCGCATCAAGGCGAACGAATATGAATGGGGTTTATTTCTGCACATTCTTTTGGAACAAAGGGCCCATAAGTATTACGGAAGTTCGTGGAATGGAATTGTAGATGAAAGGGTATCATAAAGGGAATTGGTTTTGCATTATTATTAGTTTTTATCCGAGTTAGTTCTGATTCCTCAGGCTGCTAAGACTTATTATTATTATAATCATCATCTTCATCATCATCATCATCATCATCATCATCATTGTGACTCACTTCAGACAAAATTTACGACTGTTATTCTAAATGAAATCTATTTTCAATAATATTAACAAGCTATAAAGCCATGGGTGACCTGAAAGGAAGATAGATCTTATTTACCTACACTGTTAGCTGCACTGGTTAAAAATCGCATCAAGGCACTTCTGTCTGTGAGGGTGCCAGCTTTAATACTTATTGTGACTTATTAAGACATTTTAATCCTAGGCTATCACAGTCCATATGATATTATGGAACCTTTAATTTATTCTTCAGTACTTCAGAGCAGCAGGGACATAGCACTCTAACTCAAAAACGTCACTTGTGAATGAAAATTTGTTGGCTTGGATGACGTTGGGTCCACATCTACAACGTGTGTGGATTGTGGAAGTCTGTCAATTGGTGGATACTTTCCTGTTACTCAAGCATCGCTTTAACTGCAGATGAACTTGACAATCTCTTTTAACTATGACAAGTTGACAATGCATGACTTTTCAATCCTGTAATTTTTCGAAGGTCCAAAACGGGGCTACATTCAAAAACATGCTGCAATCACACACACAAAATACAGAAAACTACAGAATTTAGGATAAAACTTTGTTAAAGTGAATCATAATTAATAAAGACATAGGCTTAACATCTTCTTAAACATGCTTAAAAGTGGATGAATCACAAGTCAGACAGATATAGCATTAAAAAATATTTAAAATAATTCATTATATATTCATTATATATATACTGGTATATTAGTCATTGATATAGTAATGGTTGGTTAGCTTAAACTATTTAATAGTCATCCATTCAGAGGACAGTAAAGAGCTCCTGTGAAGACACTTCCAATGAGTAAGCCTTTCTTATATCTAACGGCAACTGATGAGCCAGATAGCTGGGTTCCATCATTGGAGTACACTTCAGTGACTTCTGGTTTAGCAGAGGAATCAGCTGGAAAATGAATCTTCAAGACCTGCAAATGAAACATTTTCCCAGGAACAGTTTACTATATAATTATGGTGAATGAAATAATAAACTGTGTATATCTATGTATGGATGCACGTATGTAAATATATGGGTAGAAACGTATGTATATAGGGCAGTTGTAAAGGTGCGGGATGTATGTACGTCCCCCACCTTTACCAATGCACCAAGGTACATGTATGGATGTATTTCTGTTGGTATGGTGCAGAAGTAGAGATGGGAGACTATAGCTTTCCTTTTAAAGTTATATCTCCCACTGTGTAAGTTCACTTTACCAATTGCAGCACCCAAGTAATTTGATATCCTGGTTACTTCTCTCAGTTCTGGCAAAAAGCAGATATTGCTTGTTAACATAATTTAGCAGCCGCCCTCCCTCTCCGTGACTAACGTTTTGAGCAAATTTCAGTCACTAATTGGACATTTGATTTCTTCTCCTTCAGAACTAATGTAATTGTCATGGGTATAACTACTCTCCATGTTAATGTAGCCAGTTATTGCTCTTTGGGATTTTTGTATATGCTGGGTTTCATTTGAAACACCTTCCTTACACATAACAAAGGTCATACACTAGATGACTTGTTAACTTGTTCTGGTACACAGTCACTTCATTCTCCTACTTCTTTGGGGTTCATCTTTCGGTTTATATTGCTATTAGTCTCAATAATAATTAATAATTAAAACCAATAGGCCTACATGTGAAGGTGAGTTGTGTTCCTTTGTATTTTCCAAGTGCTTGCTAAATTGGTAAAAAGACGGATGAGCTCCAATCCAGACATCACCAGTTTCCATGTCTACATCCAGGTTATCCGGAAGAGTACCAAGATGCACAGACTGAAAAGACATCAGGCAAAACAACGAACTTCAAGGATCACATTATGTCAAAGTTGGTCATAAGGTATGCTACCAAGTGAAAATGTTGCCGTTTTTTACTTCAAGAATCACGTAGGCCTATCTCAATGCAATAACGGGATGTCTGGAAAATTCATGCACGAATAAAGCTCATTCTATTAAGAACAAATTAGACTTATATATGCCATCGACAGGTGTATGAGCCAAACAGCAGTTGGCCGTAATTTAGAAAAACTTTCAAGATGATTGACAGCCATTGGGCAACTGGCTTTGACAGCCGTGGGTCAACTCAATAACTTAGGAGATGCTACAATCACCAAAAGGTCAGATAATAATCGATTGAACAAAAGTCTTAGAGTATAGTCTATGTTTGAAATGTTTTATGGTTTGGTAAATGACAGTAAAATATGTTGAAATAATATAATCCATTCTCATTTTAATATGTGCCATGCAAATGCTGAGAGAAAACACAACAGGAAAGACATGTTGCGCCTGGCGCGTTTTCTATTGTAAGAGTAGTTGATTGAAAAACCAATCTGATAGAAAATGTTAGGCTATTTAAAATATTGTGGCGAGTGTGGCGTGGTCAATCGTCATGTTTACGTTCGTTCACCGCCCCTTACCTCTCTCGCTACTAGTCGCTAGTCATGTTTCCTTCTCCTATACAATTTTCTTATTTCGCTAGTCATGTCCCTTCACCCATTTCTTATTTCGCTTGTCATGTCCTCTTCTCCCCAGCCTCGCCGTCGGCCGCATTGCCGCTAGTACCACGGCCGTTCTCTATTTGTCTAATCATGTCCCCTTCCCCTCCTTTCTGCTTTTGCCAGTCAAGTCTCCCTTTCCCCCGCTTTAGAGGAATAGAGATAAAGACGAATGGAACACACAGAAGATACACACGGGAATGAGAGTTCGAATGCATGTAGATAAGGATCTCATTTAATTGTGTTACGTCGTTGACATAGGCGTAGCTAGGCTACATGGAGGCACGAGGAGGCAGTTGCCTCCTCTTGCTTTCTTTATATAGGCTACTGGAACTTCTATTGACCAATGACCCCAATAACCAGAATTTTGCCAATGGTCTGTGAAGTTGCCTCCTCTTGAATTTAAGTCTGGCTACGCTCCGGTCGTTGACAATACGTTGGTGTCGTCTTCTCATCGAGGCATTGACTGCGCATCTTTGGGTAGTTGTGCTAAGCACTCTGCAGTGCCAGACGGTGGCGGCGTACAGCAGGGCAAGCCAAGGTAAATGCTCTGGTAAAAAGCCTTTGCCCTGGCCGTTGCCCTGCCACAAGGATGTCAGAATTTTTGCCCTGCTGAAAATTTATTCGGGACATAAATGTCCTCTGCACTCACTGCCACTCAGCGCACTGGTTACTTGTATCATTGTATGACTGCTCTCGATATGCCCTGGTAAAAAACATGGCGCCGCCTCTGCTGCCATGGATCACGGAGGCCTGGCCAAACGGGCATCGGAAAGAAGGGAGGATCCCGAACTCCCAATTCTAGAGGGTACAGTAACAGAGGTAACAGAAAGAAAGAGAAGTATTCACCCAGAAAGATTCCTGTCGAACTACCAACCGGCGGTTTGCCACATTATATTTTAAAAAATCGAAGCCCTGTCCAAGTGCCCAAAGACAATCAAACTTTTAATATAAATTCCACTCATTTGTTTCATGTGTCTTGTAGCATCTTTTTGGATCAGGCGAACTTCTCTGGAATGGATGTGCTCCTACCTGGATTGAAGGACAATAAATTATGGCAATGAATAAATAAGCTCAAACTGCAATGCTTGGACACCAGTGTCACTTGGTGTTGTGTAAGGGTCAGTACTCAGTGTCCTACAAGTTCAAGAGAGTCTTTCGGCTGCGAGGTCTTCAGTGAGTCTGTGATCTCTCCTAGTACAAAGGAACCATAATGAAATAGACTATTTCGTGTGAGCAGATGGAGCATAAAAGCATACAAAAACAGTGCAGACAGTGTAGTCAGTGTAAACCCGAATCAGAAGAATTGTAACATGCAGCCCGATATTGGTATGTGGAATGCTTTAAGCAAAGAAGATGTTGAATACTGGCTCCAGAAATGTCAGACCGACGGTCGGTACGTTTTAAAATATCAAGCAATTATTTGAGAAACGATGCCGATATTGCTCGAGTTTTGTTCTACGAAAGCTAAAGGTGAAAAATACACAATAGTTTACTTTCCAAAAACCAGTTGCGTGTACTTTTGTGTGAACTGCACTACACACAGGGTTCTTAGGCTATCCATATTCACTAATCCCAACATTTTATATTCATCATTTCCTTTAACTTGTTCTACACCATCTAGTCACTAAATTCAACTTCTAAAATTTAGAAAATTTCACCTGAATAAAAGTCAATGAATTGTCTGCATTCCGTTGATACACTCTCAAGTCTTCATTTCCAATATGTGCCAGATACAGAGTCCTGGCAAATTGTAAACAGAGAGACCAATATCACACTTGAGAATAGAAATGCATAGACAAATTTCATACGGCCTAGAAGCCTATATAACATCGCTGTCAATAATGAATAAGATATGTGCAAAAGATTTCTTCAGACATTCTTCAGACATTCTTTATCATTGGGAGCTATGGGTTTTGTGTCATATGAAACAAAGTTAAGGAACACATTTCCCAATTCACTAAAGACAATTTAGATGCCTTTCCCTTCAAATCTATAGCAACGAATCAAAGCTGCTTTGCTGTGATAAGTCACCAACTTGGACAAATAAAATTATGCCTAAATAGATGTCTATTTTATCAACTCCTAGACTTTTTTTACCTTTATTTGGAAAGAATGTGACACCACCAGTTTTGGATTAGAGGACTAGAATCTCCTAAATTTCTACTCCAACCATTTAAACGTGCTTTTCCCAGTATGCAATGTGTCGAATACAAACACTTGCAACTGAGTCTGGCCAAAAATCACTCAACCAAAATTGCTCCTGAATTCATAATAATAATAATAATAATAATCTTTTCTTTAATTAAGCGCCTGACAAACGCACTGCGCTGTACATTTACATGTTATGCAATTGAAATCTTAACTACTAACAGAACAGACAACTTGCAATACAACGGCGCTAATAGCAGCCTACAAAGCCTATCCGCCCAACGGGGGCTCGAACTCGGTACCTCTCGGTCTCTGTGCCAGATGTTATCCAAAGCGCCACGGGCCCCCCCATGTCAACAGATCACAGGTCATTTAGCCGCACGGCATTTTCCAGACACTTCCCTGTCTTTTCCACAGCTTACAGGTAGCCCTGCAAAATGTAAACATCTTGGTGCAGCCAGTGTCAATGTCATTATATGAGTAATAGTAATGTGAGAGCTTTGTTTTAAGTAGCATCAATATTAGCATTAAATTCTAGTAATGAGTTCGATAAAGAATAACTTAGCCTACTTTCCATCTTTTGACACGGCAATTCCATTTGGTATGAGCAATCCCTTCTCCACCAGCTTGGTATTCTTTCCATCATAAAATCCAATGCTGCCCCAGTGAAGATTGAACAACATCTCAAGGTTTAGATTCGAGTAAATGAAGTTAGTGTAATAGAATTGGTCGTCTCCAACAGCAATCAGATCGTTGATCCTATGTAATTTACATAAATCTGCAACTAAAATATTCTGCACATTCCCTTTCATAGTTAGCTTTAAAAAAAACTAATTTTGAATCACATTTCTACTCTCAATGTATTATTTTCCATGCACCTTTACAGAAACATTATGCAGATTTGAACTTTTACTTAGTTTCTGGATTGATGACGTCAAGGCAATAATTCATTCATCAAATGAAGGTCCCAATTTACTCTATTAATATCAGACAGACTACGGTACTTAATGATGCAGTCATCATTTTTGAACAGAATGTTGTACCGTATCTAAAATTATAAAGCGCCTCTGGCACAATAACTATTTAGAGGCACTCTCAGCACGGAAGCCCCGTAGACAAATGAAACGCCTTTAAAGATTGAGGGGCTGATGAGGAAAACCAATCATTAGTTTGGGTATTCTGTGAGGGAGGAAGGTCATTTCAAATGGAGAGTCCCACCACAGCAAACGTTGTTGGGCCTGAGCAGTCCTAGTCCTAGGAACAAAAGGATCAAGTCAATCAGCAGAGAGCAAAGAGCCCGATGGGGATGCGGATAATGGCTTTCGCATTTAGTCGAAGAGGTATTTAGGGGCATTTCCTAACTGTGATTTGGATACCAGAAAGAGGATCTTCTAGTGGATGTAAGACTTCAAGCATAGATGGAGAGGTATGAGCAAAACGAGGGAGTCAAGCAATGCATTAAAACTGAAACGCCAGTCAACATGCAGCTGACAAAGCTGATAAAGCCACAGAATGGATAAATTTTTCCCAAAAGACAAGTTGAGTTATGCAAATGCCATAGTTTGGTCTTGACAACTGATTCAAGTACAGATGACGAATTTGTCTTCTTCTGCAGTTGGTTCCATACATGGGTACAGAAATTGAAAACTTAAGATCGTACAATTATTACAAGCATAAGCCTTTGTAACAAACATTATGAAGACACGCTACAGGTGACACATTTCTGCACGTCAGCTTGAACCCATCGCGCCTTCTTGTGCATATGACCGGTGGTTTCAAACAATTTTGCACCATAAGCCAAAACAAACTGATGTGAAACTCCCAACGGCCCAGGCATCTATATTAAAAAAAACTTTATCGATTGCAGATAAAATTAAGCAAAATTCTTCAAATATCAAAACAAACTCATGTTGCTACTGAAACATATAAATTTTATGAAAAACTTCAGGTGAATTAAAAATACTATAATTTATACACCATCCATTCATAATTCAAAACACACATTTAAGTAATTTCTATACATTAAATATTAAAATTCCAAAAGCTTTTAGCAACACCCTTATTTTATTTTACTATGGTTAAATTATGAATCCTCCAAATGACCAACATATTACAAAATTCATGTTACTTAGACAAGAGAGACTTACGAATGAAAATCGGGTTGACGCTCAATCCGCCTGACATGTTCCAGAGTTTTCTTAGGACCATCAAACTTGAACTTATCTACTGCTTCCCCATCAGGAGTGTGATTGATGACATACAGGTAGACATCACCTGTAAACATGCATTTACAGACCGCTAAGCAAACACCTTTACAGGCTATATTGCACTCACCAAGAAGTGCTTATTTCGCATGGGCTGCAGAAGAGGAGGACCACAACAGAAGCCGTTGAGTGCATGCACAAGCCTCCGAAGTACTGGACAAGGTAATGAGGCCATCCTAGGATCAACTGAACTAGAGTCATGGACAAGAGGATATTACAGTCCTGAAATTTGACCTTCATACTGCATGGAGGACGGGCCAGGACCAAGGACAGAGCAGCCAGGAGTCACAGTATTAACACAGCTACACGGAGCCGAGTTTTCCACCAAAATATGGAGACTAAGCAGTCACCTCACCTCTACTGTCAGAAAGAGAAACCATAAATAAATCAAAACAGTCAACCTTCTTGCAATTAAAATCATCTGCATCATCATCACTCACACCTCCGTAATCAACATGACATCGTTATCAACAACACTAACAACAGTACCATACTTTAAAGTTTAATCAGTATAGTTAGGCCTACCCATGATGTGTGCCAGATATACAAGGAATGCTTCAGGTTGTATTTTATTTGCATCATAGCAAACTTGTAGGTCAAACTGAGAGCTAGCACTGAGACTTGATAAATAATGACTCAATCTAGGCTTGACTAGGTACTGAAACCTGGCTACGATTTGTTAATTAGGCCTAGATTTCTAGCAAGTGCCAGTGAGATACTAGAGGGTTACCCACGAGAAGTGTGCCAGATATCTCACAAGGAATGCTTTATGTTTTATTTAGTTGCAGCATAGCAAACTTTTAGGTCAACCCCAGAGCTAACTCTTAAGTCTTGATAAATAATGACTCCATCTAGCAGAGGCGTAGCTAGGACATTTGGCGCCCGGGGACAAACTATGAAATTGGCGCCCCCTCCGGCCTCCCCCTCCTCATCCCTCCCTATTTAATTTATTTCACATTTTCCAAATACACGGAATGGCAATTTAAATTTTAGTGAAATAAAATATTAAAAATACCGACTGTTCATTGTGTTTTTGAAAGTCAACAAATTCAAATTATATATGAATTTATTTATCAAACAAATATCATAACACATATCTGTTGTCGATAAAATAAAAAATATTTAAACACTAGATTGTTTATTTGTACTATGTTAGTCCACTATCGCTAAACTAACAAACTTGTTTTTTTATGAAATAGTGATTAGGCCTAAGTATTTGCATTAAAACAAAACAGAATTGAAATCCAAGATAGCTGAACTGCTGAGTTCTGACTGATACTGTCAGTCTGCCTCTTATTGAAAGCTAACTTGTAATTTTGGCCTCTTTGCCCAATAAATTTACAAATCACAGGGATGCAGCAGCCCGATCCAGCGGTCGCCCTGTGAGGGCCTGTGTCCATGATGCCTGTAGTATAATAGTTTTTACTGGGGATCATGGATGCAGCCATGGGCGTCAAGAGTCAAGGCGGACCCAGCTATCTTAACCATGATACCATCAGACTTCTCCTACAAGAGTTGGCATACTGCACAACGCACCCTCCCTCTCATTGGTTATGAAAGCAGCTATTCATTCCAGACGGCTAAAAGTTTCCCATACAGGAAAGTTGAAAATTACTAGCCTATACCTAATTTGTTTATATATTAATTATTAAAACCAGATTCCATTTTTAATACATTAAGGATATACTTGAGCTGATTGTATCCATGCTTTTATGAGAAAACGACTTTTCTTCTTCTGACTAGCCGAACAATCTTACAATGTAGGTATATCATTTGTAATGAGTATATGACGCCCCTTAGTGCTCAATGGGGCGCCAAAATAATGTCTACAACTACGGTATTTTGTAACTAATGAGGTTTTGGGGCGCCAAAATTAAGTTTTATAAATTTATTTGGGATAAATTAGTTTAAATAGCATCAAAATCAAGACTAAAATTATTAATTCTAACCCTCATTTTGGCGCCCCCCTCCTCTGGCGCCCGGGGACACTTGTACCCCCCTGCCCCCCCTAGCTACGCCTCTGCCATCTAGGCTTGAATAGGTACTGCAACTTGGCTACAATTTGAAGTTAATTAGCCTTCTAGGAAGTGCCAGTGAGATACTAGTAGCTGATTACAATATTCCAAACACACCTGTCTTCGGATTTGTCCAAATGCTGATTCCATGAGGATTTAACTTTTTGTACTTTTCCTCTCCGACTATTTTCAACTCCACTGGTGCCACTTTGGGATTGTTGAAGTCAAAGAGAAAGATTCTACCAACTTTGTCATATACCCCCAACAAATTTATACCCTAACAGAAAGAATAGAAACAAGGTGGCATCAAACAACATCACAACATCCACCATATCAGATAAACTCAGACCAAATTAACTAGATCTCGGGACTAATCACATAACTTTAGCAGACGCCTGCCTCTATCAAAAAGACAGGCTGAAGATTTAGTAACAAACCTCTTAGTAGGTCAACTAAACAGCCTTAAACCGGTAGAAGCGAAACAAAACTTAATACAACAAGCCCAATGACAGTTTCACTAAAAACAGCTTGGATGAACAAATGGGAATCAGTAAGAGAATTTATTGCAGGTTTAGGCAGTTTGGACTTTACATCTATGAGAGTTATTGCTATGTTTAAATTTCTTAAAGACATGCTAACGGTGGATAAGGGGCCGTCCATAAAGTACGTCACGCTCCAGGGGGAGGGGGGTTTAAGAAAGTGTGACAGTTTGTGACAGGGGGACAGGCCATGTGTGACGTCACACATTTATTTTTTTAAAATTTTATTTATAATTTATTTTTTTTTTTTTAGTAGAATTTCATAGCTTTAAAAATAATTTTCAAAAATTTTCTGAAACATTTTAATTAGTTTTATGTCAAAATAGCATGAAATGCATATCTCCTGAATGTGTTTTTCACGATTCCTCTCGCTAGGAGCGCTAGTAATAATGCTGTTGCGAAGCCTTGTTTATGTATTGGCCTTGCTTTCGGAAAGTGTGACGTACTTTAGGGGGTCCGAGTTTTGTGACAGTTTGTGACAGGGGGAGGGGGAGGTAAAATGGTCAAAATAGCGTGACGTACTTTATGGACGGCCCCTAATAGTACACTAAATATGCTGTCATTGACATTCAGTTATGGCCATGAGCATATTAATTTAGTTACTGGTTATGGTTTGTCTGTAAAAGACAACATGTATTATGTAAGATCGCGGTCCACTACGTTTATGCTTCGAGAGGAGTAATAGTTTGAGTTGTCTCCCAGTCTGTTTGGGAAAGAGTTTTTGTATTTTTGTATTTCTGTTCTAGTCTTTGCTAAGTTTGCTTAGTTTCTCTGTTCTGCTTTGTGCAAAATAAAGTATATATATATATATATATATTATATATATATATATATATATATTTCTGTAAGACGAATCTAGCAAAAGTTCTTTTACCCACCGAGGATATGAAAGCCTGTCCGTTGTTAAGAACTTGTATGTCCTCAGATCCATGTTCTGTAAAAAAACAAACATTTCATAACCATTATTTTTGTATGTACGACGTGCAACTATCACATGTCATTGTAATAATGAGGTATCATCATCTTCTGCGCAATTTGGTTGTCTAGCTATTGTCTATCTCTGAATGTGTGTGGAATTTGTTGGCCAAACTCAATGTATCTCCCAGTGAACCACTCCAGTTACTCAAAACGTCATTTGTATGCAGAAATCTTTTAGAACTCTAGCAGTGGTTACACTGACAATAAATTTTGTTTATACCCGCCATGAAATGCACTTGTTTAGATAAGTTAGATAGCAACATGTACAGCACCTGAAGAAGAAGAGAAGTGCAGTCCCTTAAGATAGCCTTAGCCTGAGAGGCAGTCAAGGCTATGAAGTGTTAGCGACTTCATTCTCTTAGCCTCGGCATATGAGAGCGGGAAACCAGTCCTCTCTCCCGCCGTCTCACCTTCTCACCAGCAGTGTACGGTAAGTGTACCCATTATAACTAAGTTGACTAGGGGCAGGTGAAGGAGAAATCTCGTAATAAATTTTTTGAAATAGGTGGGATTTTAACTTAAGCCTCCACCTCTCAGCTAAACAGTCTGGCACACGCTATAGACTGTTGTTCACCCATGTGCAGTACTTTAGAGGTATGTAAAGGACCAATATTATGTGTCTTGATGCATGCATGCACACCTGAAATGTTGATAAATATTGTCCTACTTCTAACTTTGTAATTTAGTACTTTCAGAACGAATGAAAGTCATTCCTGTTCTTTTGTAAATTTCTCAACCATTTAACGACGAGCGTCTACTAAAACTGATTGGGAAACCAATGCAGCTCGTCTTTAACGAAGAGCACGGTTCAGTGAAGTTAGCCCAAAGAGTCAACTGTCAGTAATAGCAACTGTCAAAATGCTGAGACACATGCATCAAAACCATTCATTGGCTCTAAGCCAATGTGTTTTAAAGATTCTGTAAATGTCTTCACACAATGCCTACCAGTGATAACAACAAGCGTTCTACCAATTACCCACTAACTGTCATTAAAAGCAGCTGACAAAATGCTGAGACACATGCGTCAAAACCATTCATTGGCTCTAAGCTAATGTGTTTTAAAGATTCTGTACCATACCACCATTGGCATGACCATCAATTCCTACCAATTCCTGGCAGCTTTACACATTTCCCTGGTGCATGATTGTAAACATGACGGAAGACTCCAAAATGTAATCTGTTGCAAAAATACAAATCGGAAAAGCAACATTTGTTATCTGGACAGGCCAATAAACATAACACTCACCATAATAAAAATGAATAGTGAGTTTTCTGTATAAAATCACATTTCCAACATACATCTGATCAAACTATCAAACTACGATATGTTGAAATCTAGCATGACATGAATTTTGAAATTTGCTTGATATAAAGTTAATTTCACAATAGATTATGAAACGGATTATGATTAGATATTAATTATTATTTCTAGATTTCATAAAAAGGTTGTCTAGGTAGGCCTACTATCTACCTATTAGATGGTACTACTGGCATGCTTGTATCCACCATGACAAGCACCTGTCTATGTCAGTTAGATATAATTATGTGGAGCACCTGAGTCTCCTGAGAGGTACTTACAGTACCTATATTAAGTACCGTTGTTTGATATATGCAATGCATACTTGAATTGTTAAAACAATATTTTAAACTTTTTTCATTTTAATTTATCACTTTCAATTTGTGAAACATAATACAGCTAATTTTATGCGCTTTATCTGACCCACTTGGCATGTGTAAATGCATGAATCTAAACATTTACTATAGTGCCTTTTAAGTACTTCACAGAAGTGCTGTAAATGTAGGCCTAAGTCTAGTGATAAATTTCCATAATACGTTCCCAAGACATACTTATTAGAGGCTCACTTATTCATAATTCATTGAGGTCATCTGATTATCTCTCTCTGGTCATACCTAAATCAAGAACTATTTTTGGTGGATGAGCTTTGCAGATTGCTCGACCAACTCTTTAGATCTTTCTCCCTGTGTGTCTGTTCAATCACTTGTGTCATTTATGTTACTTTTAACTTTAAATATAGCATATAGCAATGATTTTGACTCTGTTTAGCAACAAATGGATCACTTAGAGCAAATGATCATCTTGTTACTGCAGCATGACATAGACTAATAACAATTATAAGCACACATGGTTTGAAATGGAGAGGGAGTATGTTAGCGGCACGTGATCAGACTTCACACTGATTAGACTCTGAAACAGATCGATTTTCAATTGACATATACTTCAAGTGAATAAAGAGTGAATGAGTTTATTGTCTTAGCCCCTCAGGGCATACACATGTAGTGTGTATAATATGGAACTCGTCAGCATAAGTATCGAGACTTCA
This sequence comes from Aporrectodea caliginosa, assembly GCA_020284085.1. Classification (NCBI taxonomy): domain Eukaryota; kingdom Metazoa; phylum Annelida; class Clitellata; order Crassiclitellata; family Lumbricidae; genus Aporrectodea; species Aporrectodea caliginosa. The sequence continues at coordinate 430,482 of JACEVL010000842.1, forward strand.
GTCGTACCTTTGACAACCTTTGACCCGAGTACAAGCCCAGAAAAATAAAAATAGAAATATTAAACTGAAGAGGGGCTGAAAGTTATGAATTCCTTCAAACTTAATCATGCTATTGACGAAGCTATAAGAAGGGGAGGATGTGATAAGCCGAAAAGATATATCAGAGTCGATCAGCTAACATTATTGGTGTTTGACCTGTGACTCGCATTCAAATTACCATCTGCACATGTAATCAACTTAGACTCGGAGCTTATTTTCACAATGTATGATGTCTTAGCATATATAGCCAACATCTCATAAGTGAGTAAACGTCCAGACTAAACCATAGAAAAGAAAATACCTCTATAATATATAATTAGGACTCCTTTGATAAAGGTGATATGATCACAAGATTCATTTAAACAAGTACGAACTTAAAAGTAATGTAAAATTGGAAACATACATATGTCCAAAAATCCAGTAGACAAATGAAGCGGAGAAAAGAACAATCAAGCCTTGCTTCAACATGTTCACGGTTTACTAAAGCAGATACACACATCACAAAATATTAAACAGACCATCAAAATAAATTACTTTATAAATTAACAACTCTACCAAGTGCTCAAGCTGTATTGTTATTTGGTAATTTTGGTTAGTACATAAGAAATGAGGTACAGTAGACTCACAAATAGACACTAGTATATATATACATACCTGGATATGTCTACACGTATGCAGTACCTAAATACTTAGAAATGTCAACTCCCACTGTTTCTCAAACTGACAAACTGTAGCCTACTTGAAGCGGTAAATAAAATCTCTGGTAGTAGAATGAAATCGTCTGTAGTTTACTTGAGCTAATAATCTCTTGAAAATGACAATAAACTGCACACTGTGTCAGAAAACAAAACTGGTTTAGGCTCTGCACAGATGCAGTCTATGTGCATAAGTACATGTCTGTGTGTGAGTATGCATGCATGTGTGCATTTGCATGTATATATGTATGTGTGTATGTATGTATGTATGTATGTATGCATGTATGTATGTATGCATGCATGCATCTATGTATGTATGTATGTATGTACGTATGTATGCTTGTATGTATGTATGTACTGTATATGTTTGTATGTATGTATGTATGTATGTATGTATGTATGCATATATGTATGAATACGTATGCATTTATATACTAGCAGACTAGCAACTTAGATTAGGCCTATATACAATATGACCTGTGTGGACTTTACACGGCACATTGCTCAGAGTCCAACCAAGGTGGCAGAGATAAATTAATCTCGAGCCTATCTACCAGAGATAAAGAAAATCGGCTCGTTACAAAAGCTACAAACATAAGCACCGAAAGCGAGGATTTTTCGTACAGGCTTACATGTATCGCACATATAACGTATTGCACTTTAGTTAAATTCCCTAACTTTTAAACAACTCAACTACTTTTACGCATCTTACCTGCACTTCACCAGCACAACGTCTGCGAGGGCACTGCTTTTCCTCGAGGAATCTATTATGTAAAATATTGGTCTATGCCTTTTCACATAATCTACTCAGTCTGCGTTGTCTTGCCGCAGAGATAGGCTTACGTAAGTAGGTAAGTAGGCCTACAGGTAGGCTATCCTTTAACGCATCCGATGCGAAGAAATGTCGAGAAGCCAGCAGAGTTTAGGCGAATAATTATTGAAGACTACTTTGTTTAGGCCTACTGTGCAGAAAGACAAGCAGAGTTTAAGCGAAGTTGTGTCTAAAGAATTCAGATTGGTATGCGGTCGGAGTTGCATTAGCATCTAATTTCAGGGCGACCGAATATGAATATGAATGAACCGAGTTTATTTCTGCTCATGCTACTTTTGGTAACGAACGGCCCAAAATTAGGGTTGCCAGACGTTCGGTAAAAAGAGGACATGTCCTCCTTTTTGGCCTCATGTCCTATGCCTGGCAGGCAAAGCTAAAACCCTGAAGAATGTCCGGCTTTTTGTATGTTTAATGCATTGGGCTGTTGGCTATTTAATATTTCATGGCAGTTTTAACGACTTTTATACACGCACATGTTGAAATGAATCATTCTTACAAAGTACAAAATTAAGAATGTTTCTTGTGAGAAGTTCTGTGCTTATGTTATTGGCAACGAGGAATTGCTGTGGAGAGTTGGCTACTCACAGAAATACTGTAGGCCTATGAAGGTTAAATTGAATGCTTAAATAAATAATTGCAACAATGTGATAAAAAAAAGCCTCTATTGATTTAATACAGCTTTCCAATGTGACTTCGTTTCTTGGCCTAATTAGGAGACCTTCTGACTCCGGAGTGAAACATTCCTTGCGACCTCCGTTGTCCCTATTTCCGGCTTTCGTTGTCCTCAATAGACTATCCGTGTATCTGCAACCCTACCCAGAAGTTTTAAGGAGCTTGAAGTCTTGGGGAAGTTGGGGTAAATAGTCAGGTTAACTATTTAAATAGAATAGTAAATAGTACCTGTAGAAAGCTATTGAAAAGTATTTAAAATAATAAATAGATGTGAACTATTGCCAATACCACATGACTATTTAAAAACCATTTAGCTATTATCAGTGTCAGTTACATGTATAATTGTATGTAGGCTATTCTTTAACGTTGTAATCCTCCTTTAGTGGATAATAGTTCTTGTTAACTTTGAGTAAGAGCAACGGTTCAATAGTTTAATCGGATAAGAGATTCCTTTTCTTGGTGGGATTAGTGCTGCATTACAATAGTCTCTCAACTGGAGCACTGGATGGCGGATGGTTTTGTTGAAGTGCAGCAACACTGACTTGATTCGTGAATCACTGTCCAACATTTCTAGTTCACAGGACGTATCATTCAGACACCAAATGAGGATCCTCTTCCAGCATAGTTGATAAATCATCGAGAAAGTTATCACTGTTATAAACAACTTGGATGGCCAATAAATTTTGCAATCGGCTAATAATAGTCTTTCTTGTGTTTCTCGTCTTGATCAGGGCTACCTCTGGCAAGAAACTTGTAGGCTACTAAATTTAAGACAATCCAAGGTTATTTTTTAAGGTCAAAAAGGTTAATTTCAGAGAAAAATCAGAGGAAATGGCCACAACTCAGCCAAATGTTGTTATATTTGGGTTTTTCTTTAACCCGGTTTGCTCGGGCCGAAAAGGGCTACATTTAAGATGACATAGTACTAAAAAAGACAAGCACAATCCAGGGTCATTTCAAGGTCAAACGGTCAAAATCAAGGAAAACGTTGTAGCTCAGCTAAATGTTTTATTTTGGGGTTCTGAGTTATGGTCATTTTATTTTATTTTGACATTTTGACCACGTGCAAGCACGCACACAAACTAAACACAGACAACTACACAAACTAAGATAAAAGTTTGTTAAAGTGAATCACAGTTAATAAAGACGTAACATCGTGTTAAACTTTCTTATCAGCGGACGAGCCAGAAATCAGACAAATATAACATTAAAAAATATTAAAATAATTCATTGTAGCCTTTTATGTCCAAAATTAAAAATATCTGCCTAAACAAGCATTCCAAATTTTCAGCCATTTCAAATACATAGCGCATGATACAGAAACAATATAGCACTCAACATGCATGCTTACAAACAAAAGTAGTTCATGATAGCATGTCTGGTAATTGTCAACAAAATTAGTATATAATAATGTGACATTAGTGATTAATATAGTAACGGTAAGCTTAGACTATTTAACAGTCATTCATTCAGATGACAGTAAAGAGCTCCTGTGAAGACACTTCCAATGAGGAAGCCTTTCTTATATCTAACGGCAACTGTTGAGCCAGAGAGTTCGGTTCCATCGTTGGAGTACACTTCAGTGACTTGTGGTTTAGCAGTGGAATCAGCTGGAAAATGAATCTTCAAGACCTGCAAATGAAACATTTTCCAAGGAGTAGTTTATTATAATTATATGGTGAATGAAATAATAAGCTGTGTGTATATAATACGTGTGAATGTATGCATGTACATATTTATGTAGGAAAATACGTGTGGTACATGGTTCAGTAGTTAAGGTGTTGGATGTACGTACATCCTACACCTTTACCACTGTGCCAAGGAACATGTATGTATGTATGTATGTATGTATGTATGTATGTATGTATGTATGTATGTATGTATGTATGTATGGTGTGGTGCAGTAGTACAGGTGGGAGACTATTTCCTTTTAAAGTCATATCCCCATTGTGTAAGTTTACTTTACCAATAATTGCAGAACCCAGGTAATTTGATATGCTTACTGCTTCTCTCAGTCCTGGCAAACAGCAGGTATCACTTTCCTGACATTTATCAGTCACCCTCCCTCTCCGTGACTAACGTTTTCGGCAAATTTCAGTCACTAATTGGACATTTGATTTCTTCTCCTTCAGAACTACATGTAGTTATGGGTGACTATTACTGATGTTGATGTAGCCAGTTATGTCTCAACGAAAAGCAATATGTTCATCTGATTGCCCTCTGGAGCCTTTGATACAGTAAGGAACTCATAACTAGCAAAGGAACTTGCCAGGTTGTCCATACCGGACTGAATTCATAACTGGATACTTAACTTTTAGACAACCATGAAATCCCTAAAACAGTTTTAAAATAGAAACAGAGAACTAAAGCAAGTCCAATGACAAATTAATAATTAAAACCAATACATGTGACGGTGAGTTCAAATTAATAATTAAAACCAATACATGTGAAGGTGAGTTGTGTTTCTTTGTATTCTCCAAGTGCTTGGTAATTTGGTAACCAGACGGATGAGCTCCAGTCCAGACATCACCAGTTTCCATGTCTACATCCAGGTTATCCGGCAGAGTGCCAAGAAACACAGACTGAAAAGACATCAGGCAGAACAATGGTCTTCAAAAATCACACATCTCAAAGTTGATCATTAAAATTTGCTACAAAGTAAAAATAGAGCAGTTTGTCGACAGCAAAACTAAAAGCACCACTTTTTTATATTCCAAGTACACCACTGATCATTATAATGCACTGCAACATAAAGCGAATTCAGTTCTGACACAGTCGCTGTTTTATCTCTCGATTGTTTATGTGAAAAAACACTAAATTCTACAACAGCACATGTTAACATTTTTGATTGATTTCACTGTAATAACACTGTTTGAGAATGACTTGGTTAAATATTCACATGCCGTTCAAGTTTTAATTTTATGAATGATAATATATGTGCTAATTGATTTTTGCATTTAATAATGGAATGCAATGGCACATGGTATTAGATGCAATTTACACACAGCAGAATAAAATTTAATTTTGAAGATTATTTACATCCATGAAGCAACTCGCTTTGACAGCCGTGGGCCAACTCATCAACTTAGGAGATGATGCAATCACCAAAAGTCAGATAATAATCAGTTGAATAAAAAACTGAGAGCATAGGTTGGAAATATTTTACAGTAAATTTGGTAAATGTCAGTAACCAAGTATAAACAAACAAAATTACAGCACATCTTTAGTAAAAGGATTAATAAATCTGTTGAGATAAGATATTCCATTCTAATAAATTATGTGTCTTGCAACTGCTGAGACAAAACACAACCTGGCACATTTTCTGTTATAATAATAGTAGTTAATGTGTTGAAAACCATTCTGATAGAAAGATTTTATATAAAATATATTTAAGAAATTGAAGATCTGTAGATTAAAGTCCAAAGCCCAATGATCAATCACATGTTTAATGTAAATTCACAGATTATTCAACTCATTTGTTTCAGTTGTGTCTTGTAAGTTGTAGCATCTTTTGGAATCAGTGAACCTTCTCTCATGGGCGTATTTAGGGGGCAGTTCAAAAACCCCCAAATAAGTTTCCGAAAATTTTGTAGATGCTTTTACATGTGAAATACCAAAAAAACCTTAATTTTTGCGACCATCTCCAATGAAAAACCCTCCCCGAAATCTTAAAACCCCCTCCGAAATTTTTTCCTGGCTATGCCCATGCCTTCTCTCCTACCGGGATGGAAGGTCAATTATTTATTATGGCAATCACCTCAAACTGCGAGGCTTGGACACCAGTGTCATTTGGAGTTCTGCAGGGTTCAGTACTCCGGCCGCTTCTGTATATACATCCTCTAGCTTATATGAATGATTTTACTTAACTAGCAGGGAGCACAGATTCACCAATTCGGTATGCAGAATTTGTGTAAAGGGTATTTGATGTAATAACACTTATTATGGTGTTATTCTAATTCTTCTCTACATGCATTACTATTATAAATACAGAATACTTCGTTGAGATTTGATTCCGCTTTCATAATGCTGCTGTTGTTGTCCATGTAATACAAATACCAAAAAGTTTAGATTCATCATATTTTTCTTTAACATGTGTTGCACTAGGCATATACTCACTAAATTCAACTTCTAAAAATTTATAAAATTTCACCTGAAGAAAAGTCAATGAATTGTCTGCATTCCGTTGATACACTCTCAAGTCTTCATGTCCAATATGTGCTACGTACAAAGTCCTGGCAAATTGTAAACAGAGACAAATATCAATCTTGAGAATAGAAATACAAAGCAGAAAAATTTCATATGTTCTGGCCTAGAAACCTACACGTACTTGAGACCTAAGTACTTAGACTCAACTGACAGTTTTTACAGGCACTAGGAGAGGTTACCACCGTTACCAGCTAGCTTTGCCATTTCTTTTAGTCATTATTTCTTATTTGCTGGACACTGGACATTTTGGCAGTTCTTTAGTGTTTACCGGCTTTTAAACGGACTGCATCTTGATTAGAATTTCCTTGTTAAAATGGCGGACACAGACGGTGATATTGTAATAAAAATACTAATATTCCTAAAATGGTAAGATAATTTCACTGTCTACATTCCTTAATACAAAATTCAAACTGCAATGGATTGATAAGGATCTTGAATCGAGTGCTGCTGACACAAAAGCTCTGTGCAATGCAGTCACAGGTATTCATTTGAACTCTTTCAAGTAAATGTAAATTTTCGAAATTTCTCAGTGCCAAACGAAGCAGCGTTATGAAACAGATGCACAAACATCTTATTCTGGCACGATAATCACAGAAACGGCTACAGCAACAGAAACTACAAGGTGCACTGGCACCAAAAAGTCTAAGCTATTTGGTCACTACAGTACAGGATCTTTGGTGAAGCCGAGCACCTTATCATCACAAGTGACAACATATTTGAATATCAAAACCCATGGTAACTTTGATGAAGTTGATTGTTTTGACTTTTGGACACGCAAAAAACTGTTCTTATCAAACTGTATTAACCAGCGCATAGAGCATTGAGTGTGCCTGCATCTAGCGCTCCTCTGGAACATGTGTTCAGTTATGGCAGTTTAATATTAAAACCACATCGATCGAATTTAACTGAGAAGCTGATCACATCCCACATATTTCTCTAAAGCAACTCTAAATGAGTGCATGTGGCAATATACCATTCCTTTGTTAAAGCAAATATCTCTCTGTTCTTGCACTAGCAAGATGTAGTTGTACTCGTACGTGAGACCTTAGTACTAGTACTTGTACCTTATACCTAAGTACTTGTACTCGTACTTGAGACTTCAGTACTTGTACCTGTACTTGCAACCTACCGGTAATTACTTGAAACATCTCTGCAAACAACTGAATCCGGACAAATATTACTCAAATAAAATTGCTCCTGAATTAATGTCAACCGATCACAGGTCATTTAGCCGCCCGGCATTTTCCAGACACTTCCCTGTCTTTTCCGCAGCTTACTGGCATCAGAAATAGTTATGGAGAGCTATGTTTTAAGAGTCAATACTATTAGAATTAAATTCTAGTAATGATTTCAAGAAAGAATAACTTACTTTCCATCTTTGGACAGAGCAATTCCATTTGGCATGAGCAATCCCTTTTCCACCAGCTTGGTATTTTTTCCATCATAAAATCCAATGCTGCCCCAGTGAAGATTGAACAACATCTCAAGGTTTTGACTGCAGTGCAGGTAGTTAGTGTAATAGAATTGGTCCTCTCCAACAACAATCAGATCGTTGATCCTATGTAATTTACAGAAACCTGCAACTAAACTAATCTGCACATTCCCTTTCAAATTGTGAATCACATTTCTGCCTTCGATGTATTATTTTCCAAGTATCTTTAAGAAACATTCTGCAGGTTTGAACTTTCACTGCGTTTCGGGATAGATGTTGTCAAGGCAATAATTCATTCATCAAATGAAGGTCCCAATTTACTTTATCAATAACAAATTGACGACTTAATGATGCAGCCATCACTTTTGAACAGAATATGCCACTCAGCTGATAAAAGCAACTTTATGATGGATTAAGTTGTTCCCCCAAAAGATGAGGTGAATTATGCAAATCCCATTGTGAAATAACTAGGTCTTGACAAGTGATTCAAATACAGATGGCGAATTCGTCTTGTTCTGCAGAACTTTTGATTCCATACATGGGTGCAGAAAGTAAAAACTTATGATCGCACATATGATCAACCATTATGAAAACACAGTGCAGGTGACACATTTCTGTTTTTGAACTTGACCCAGTAACTGGCAGTAAGGCCTCCTTATGCATCCAGTGGTTTCCAATATTTTGTACCCAGGGCTAACCCAACAATCTAAATAATGCAACTCCCGACAAGCCAAGCATCTTTATTACAAAAATGTTTTCCACTGCATAGATAACATTAAGTAAAAGCTCTTTAAATATGAAAACAAAATAATGTTGATTTTCAATTTCAATTTAATAAAAAAATTCATGTATATTAGAAAAAAAAACGATAGTAAAATGACATTCCAGTAATTTCTAGACATCCTTCAATATAAGAAAATTCCACAAGTTTGTAACAATACCTTTGTTTTATTTTACTGTGGCTAATGTCAAATTATGAGTCCTCCATATGACCAACATATTAGGATACAAAATTCATGTTACATAGACATGAGAGACTCACGAATGGAAGTCGGGTTGACGCTCAATCCGCCTGACATGTTCCAGAGTTTTCTTAGGACCATTAAACTTGAACTTATCTACTACTTCCCCATCAGGAGTGTGATTGATGACATACAGGTAGACATCACCTGTAAACATGCATTTACAGAGTTACAGACCACTAAGCAATCACCTTTACAGGCTATATTGCACTCACCAAGAAGTGTCTTTTCAGACACTTCACATAGGCTGCAGAAGACGAGGACCACATGAGAGCCCTGTACAATGCACTGAACACACTCCGAAGTACTGAATAAGGCAATGCGGCAAAACAAACACCAATTGAATTTGAACTATAGAGTTGTGGACAAGGGGATAAATTACAACCACGAAATTCGATTTTCATACTGCATGGTGGACTGCCAAGGACAGAACAGCTTTAGATCACAGTATCGACACATCTACACTCAGCTGAGTTTGCCACCAGAATATGAAGACTAAGCAGTCACCTCTACTTTTCAAAATGGAAACCATAGATACATCAGTCTATCTTCTTGCGTTTGGAATCATCCGCATTATCACTGGCACCCCATAATCAACATGGCATCGTTATCAACAGCAGCAACAACAGTATCACCATTCTCACTTTAATCATTATCGTTACTTATGATAAGTGTGCCAGATATCTTACAAGGATTGCTTGATGTTGTATTTACTTGCAGCATAGCAAACTTGTAGGTCAACCTGAGAGCTTGCACTCAGATTTGATAAATAATGACTCAATCTAGGCTTGACTAGGTACTGAAACCTGGCTACGATTTGAAGTTAAATAGTCTTGTAGCAAGTGCCATTGAGCTACTAGTAGCTGATCACAATATTACAAACACACCCGTCTTTGGATTTGTCCAAATGCTGATTCCATGAGGATTTAAGGTTTTGTACTTTTCCTCTCCGACGATTTTCAAATCCACCGGTGCCACTTTGGGGCTGTTGAAGTCATACAAGTATATTCTACCACTACCAACATTGGCACCTTTCCCAAAGAAATTCAGACCCTAACAGAATGAAATAAAAACAAGGTGGCATCAAACAACATAACAACATCTACTATATCAAATAAAGTTAGATCAAATTAACTAGATTTGGATTCTTATCACATAACCTAAGTAAACTCCTGCCTCTTTCAAAAAGACAAGCTGAAGTTTTAATAACAAACCTAGTAGTAGGAAACTAAACAGCCTTGCAGAAGAACTTGGGTAGAAGTTAAAAATGACATACTGAAATAAACCCAATGAAACTTTAACTAAAACAGCTAGGATGAACAGTTCTTTTCCTACCAAGGTAGCTAGGTTTTACCCACCGAGGATATGAAAGCCTGTCCGTTGTTAAGAACCTGAATGTCCTCAGATCCATTTTCTGTTAAAAACAAATATTTTAGAACTATTATTTTTGTATTTACGACATTCAAAGATGTCATAGTGAAGTAATGTAATGTAATTGAACATTTATATTTCCCCTTCAAGATATATATTCAGAGATACTCTGCACTAGCCTATATAATGATGATAGATGTCATTATGAACGAATACATTGCATCAGTTAGAAAAACATTGCTTGGTATGGTGAAAGTGAACACGAGATATATCATCATCTTCTGCACAATCTGGTTGTCTAGATATTGTCTACCTGTGAATATGGGTGGCATTTGTTGGTCAAACTCAATGTATCTGCCACGGAAAACACCCAGAGACACAAGCATACTGTGTAAGCAGAAAAACTGTTAGAACTCCAACAGGAATTACACTAACAATTTGTTTAAACCCAACAACATTCAGTACTAAACCTATCTAAGATTAAATAAATACTTACTAAAGTAGCTGCCCTCTTATTGGTCGTCTCCCGAGGTTTGCCCTCATAATCTGCTTTCATTCTGTACCCCCAGCACCACCAGTTCAAAATGTTAAAAGTCTTATGCGCAACTCCTCGGTCGGGGAAGCTCCTTCATACCTCAAGACCTTTTACACCTCGGTCTCTTCACTACCTGGTCACTCCACTCTCTGCTCGGCCACCAGAGGCCTTCTGGTTGTTCCCCGCAGACGTGGGGCTACTGCTCAATCTAAAAGGTTTGCTTATGTTGGCCCCTCTATAGTTGGAACCACCTTCCCCACATTCTTTCTTTCCCCTGTACCAAAAACGCCTCAAGTCCTTTTATTTGTTAGTGATAGAACTGACTTGGGCTGGAGTACCTCTGAATCTGTGAGTGGCGCTATACAATTACAGTTATAAGATTACAATGAAATGCACTTGTTTAGATCATTTAGATAGCAATAATGTACAGCACCTGAAGAAGGAGAGAAGAGCAGTCCCTTAAGATAGCCTTAGCCTGAGAGGCAGCCATGGGTATGAAGTGTTAGGAACTTAACTTTCATAGACTCTGCATATGAGGGCGGGGGCCAGTCCTCTCCCTCGCCGTCTGATATCCCACCGAAAGTGTGCTCATTATAGCTGAGTCGTCTGCTCCATCTGTGCCCTCTATGGGCAGAAATCTTGAAACAAATATCTGCCGTGACTGGCATTTGAACCTCGAGCTGACCTCTCAGGCTCAGCTAACAGTCTGGGACACGCTAATCACTATGGACTATTGTGCAGCAATATGCAGTACTTAAGAGTTAAGTATTGCACACTTGAAGGTCCAATATTAAGTATCTTGATGCAAATATGCATCCATGAAATGTTGCAAAGATTGTCCTGTATGACTTTAATTTCTATTATTTTGTGGATTTCTTAAAAGGAGCTTTCAAAATGTTGCCAAAAATTTTAAAAATCATATAATGGCTCAAAACCAATTTGTTTTAAAGATTCCGTAAATGTCTTTACACAATGTCAACCAGTGATATAAACAAGAACACAATCCATTATCCACCAACACCACATCCACTCTCAGTATAATTAGCACCATTAGCATGATCATCAATCCTACCTATTCCTGATAACCGAAAACATTTCCCTGGTGCATGATTGTAAACATGACGGAAGACTCCAAAATGTAATCTGTCGCAAGAAAATAAAATCCCAAAAGCAACATTTATTAGCTGGACAGGCTAATAATTATAACACTCACTATAATAAAAATAAATAGTTAGTTTTCTTTACAAAATTACAATTCTAACATACCTGATATATCTGATTACAGTATCGAAATATGATATCTTGAAATCCAGCATGACATGAATTTTGAAATTTGCTTTTGATATACAGCAAATTACATAACAGATTATGAAATGCATAAATGGGGACGGGGGATAGTACAAAGCATAACCCGTCAGCATCAGTATTGAGACTTCAGTCTTACCTTTGACAACCTTTGACCCCAGCACAAGCCCAGTGAAAAAGGCACAGAAATATTAAACTGGAGAGAGGCTGAAAGTTATGAACCCCTACATATTTAATCATAGTACTGATGAAGCTATAAGAAGGGGAAGATGTGATAAGCGGCATAAGCCAAAAAGATATATCAGACTCCATGAGCTAACATATCTGTTTTCAACCTGTGACTTGAATTTGAATTTCAATCTGCACATGCAATCAACTTAAAGCCTATGTTCACACTATATGATGCCTCAGTAGCTAACATCTCACAAGTGAGTAAATGTGCAGACTAAACTATAGAAAGAAAATACCTCTATAATATATAATTACGACTATTTCTGTAAAGATGATATAATCCCAAGATAGTATAATATATATGATTCATTTATACAAGTAAGAACTTAAAAGTAATGTTAAAGTGGAAACATACATATGTCCAAAAATCCAGTAGGTCAATGAAGTGGAGAAAAGAACAATGAGGCCTTGCTTCAACATGTTCACGAATTACTAAAACAGATACACACATCACAAATATTAAACAGACCACTAAAATAAATGACTTCATAAATTAACAACTCTACCAGGTGCTCAAACTGTATTGTTATTTCATTAGCACATAAGAAATGAGGTACAGTAGAGTGAGTAACTCACAAATAGACACTAGTATATATATACATACCTTCATATATCTACACTCTACACATATGCAGTACCTAAATACTTGGAAATGTCAACTGCCCAGTGTTTCTCAAACTGCCAAACTGTACTTGAAGTGGTAAATAAAATCTCTGTTAGTAGAATGAAATCGTAAACTTGTAGTTTACTTGAGCTAATAATCTCTTAAAAATGACAATCAACTGCACAGTGCACACTGTGTCAGAAAACAAACTGGTGTAGGCCCTGCACAGATGCACTCTATGTGCATAAGTACATGTCGTCATGTGTGTATGTATGCATGTGTGCATATGCATGTATATATGTAAGTGGGTGTATATGTATGAGTATGCAAGCATGCATCTATGTATGCATATATGTATGTATGTATGTATGTATGTATGTATGTATGTATGTATGTATGTATGTGTGTATGCATGTATGTATGCATATATGTATCAATACATCCGCATATATATACTAGCAGACTAGTACATTAGGCCTATTTACAACATGACCTGTGTGGACTTTACACATCACAAATGTTACATAGACCATCAACATAAATCACTTTATAAATTAAAAACCGTGCCAGGTGTGCAAGCTGTATTGGTTATTTGTTTAGCACATAATTCAGAAATGAGGTACGGCAGATTCACAAACATACAGTAGTATATGCATACCTGCACTCTTTCTCAAACTGCCAAACTGTACTTGAACTGGTAGATAAATCAGGCATTAGAATAAAATCATCTGTGGCATACTTAGCTAATCTTTAAAAAATGACAATCAACTGTACAATGTGTCAGAAAACAAACTGGTTTAGGCCCTTGACAGATGCATGCTAAGTAGGTTGGTCCTTATTTTTAAAGTTTCAAAAAGTGAGCATCTCACTCCCTAATATTGTTCCTATACTCATAAAAAAAATTCAGGCCAAATATGAGCACAATTGAACGACATTTAGAGGTAGCTCAATGAGGTCAATGTTTTGCATTATACGGCAATGTCAAAAAGCTGAACCGAAAATACCAAAAGTCAAATTTCTTTTCAAAATAATCATAAAAGTTTTGTTTAATAGGCAAGGAACCAGTCTATGCTCTGTTTGCCATGTGCTGGCAGCCATGTTATGTTTACAAAATTGTTTTGATTTATATATTGTGGATTTCTTTCTAAAAGCAACAGACGATATCACATTATCTCAATTTTTTGTCGTTGTCTGCAGTCTGCAATCATTAACACTTAACAGGTGTGTTCTTAAGCATTTCCTAAGTAGTTTTTTCCATATCATTAATTCATTATCCATTTATCACATAATATTGTGTGCTTGGAATAACCAGCGGTCGATTGTCAGTGTCAATTTAGTAACTGCTGTACACTGTACAGTGCTGTAGCATTATCTAATATTTACATTTCAGACTATCTAATCCAGTGCTGTCCAACCGTGCTTTGATTTCTAGCCGCCTAAGAGAGGAGTTCCAAGCTGATGCCACCATCCCTCTCGTTGTACACTGGGATGGCAAAATGCTTCGAGACCTGACCGGTAACGAGACCATTGACAGATTGCCAGTTCTTGTCTCAGGAATAGGTATCTCGCAGTTGTTGGTGGCGGCCAAGTTACAATCATCAACTGGTCAGGCCCAAGCTGCTGCAATGTATGGTGCACTGAATAACTGGGGAATTAAGGACAGAGTACGAGCAATGTCATTCGATACCACAAGCTCCAACACAGGTCTGGCCAATGGAGCATGTGTTCTTCTTGAGAAGATGCTTGGAATAAATCTTCTTTCACTTGCGTGTCGACATCACATATTTGAGTTGGTAATAGGAGCCGTCTTCAAGGAATGTATGGGATCTTCACAGGCACCACAGGTTCTGATGTTCAAGAGGTTCCAGTCACGATGGCAGGCCATCGATCAGACAAATTATGCAACTGGAATGGATGACGAAGAGGTTGCTGCTTTGTTGCTCGACGTCAGAGAGGACCTGCTACAGTTCGCCGAGTGCTAGCTGCGGAATGCACAGCCAAGGGATGACTATCGAGAATTTCTGGAGCTGTCGATGATTTTCCTTGGGGGAGTTCCACCTAGAGGCATTCGTTTTATTGCCCCGGGTGCAATGCACCATGCCCGCTGGATGAGCAAAGTTTTGTACAGCTTGAAGATTTGGATGTTTAGATCTCAGTTTCACCTTCGTCCAAAGGAAGCGAAGGGTTTGCGTGACATCTGCATCTTTGCTGTGCGCCTCTACCTTAAAATCTGGATAACTGCTCCACTTGCCGCTGCTGCACCACAGAATGATCTCCGTTTCCTTCAGGCCCTACTTGACTACGACACAATCCATAATCCCATTGCCAAGGCAGCTTCTGCTAAAATGTCCAGACATCTGTGGTATCTGTCTGAAGAACTAGTTGGATTGGCCTTATTTGACAAGGATGTGCCAACAGCAGTCAAACGTGAACTTGTCAAAGCAATCAAGGAGAAGGACGGAGCAGACAGTCCTCCAAAGCGAATTGAAGTGGACCTCCAGTCTGTCAGGAACATATCACTTGTCGCCTTCGCTACCAAGCATTCGCATTTTCTGTTCGAAAGAATGGAACTTCCGGATGGCTTTCTTGCAGTAGACCCAGAGGAGTGGAACGGACGGGAAGACTTTGAAAAGGCAGCCACAGTTATTAGGGAACTGAAGGTAGTGAACGATCATGCGGAGCGAGGCGTAGCTTTGGTTCAGGAACTGAGCGGTACATTGACAAAAAATGAGGAGCAATTCCAGTTTATGATGCACGTTGTTCAGGAGAACCGTCGCCTGTTTCCGAATGCCTTGAAACAGACTATAACTGCACAACATGGAGCCACTGGTATCAGTGAGCCTAAAGAGACCGAAGTCTAGCACCTGTTTGCCATCTGAAGACAACACTCGAACATTGACATTTTTGCTGTCTCAATCTAATAATGATCGTAATAGCGTATGCAAAATTCAAGAACAATTATTAATTATGTAAATTTTAAGTTGTCACTGGCACTTTTGACAGTAATTACACTGTGCATTTTGACATTTGTTATGTTGATTGAATAAGAAGCTGCTTGACTGCTCGAGTTGTGTGGTGTGTGACTTTGTATGGTCTCTTTAGACTTTATTGCATCATTTTTGGTAAACTTTGACTACATTAATATGCTTGTGCTATGAGCTACCTCTAAATACCAGTATTTGTTGCCCAAACTTTTTCTCTAGTGTTTCTAGGTTAAATAGAACAGCCTTGGAGGGTGAGACCTAGATAATAGAGGAAAAATTTTTTTTGTCAAGTTTAAGGACCACACTAATGCTAAGTGCATAAATAATTAAATATGTCTCTGTGTGTATGCATGTAAGTGTGCATTTCTATGTATATATGTAGGTTTATGTACGTATGTATGCATATATGCATGCATGCATGAATGTGTGTATGCTTGTATGTATGTATATATGTATGTATGTATGCATATACCGTTATATGTATGAATATATAATTATATATGCATGGATGCATGTATTTATTTTTATGTACGATGTATGCGTGTAATGTGTATATATACTACAAGACTATAGTGATGAGATGAAGACTGCTTGTGTACATTAGGCCTATATATACAATTTGACCTGTGTGGACTTCACATATTGATCAGAGTCAAACCAAGTTGCAGAGATAAAGGTTTCAACACAATTTTAAACACACATGCTCAATAATTAATGTGGTATGTTGGACGGTACTGAGTTAGGCTTACTAGTTGCAGTACAGCAAAATGAAGAAAGGTGTCATTGCTCAAGTATTCAAAGAAAGTCGATTCAATTAAAAACTGAGTGGGGTTGCTAACGCCTTTTCTAGATGAACTGTGGATAGTTAATGAACATGTATAACGTGCTAACATTTCGTCGAAATCTCACCTTCGTTTCCGATCTCTCCGATTCAACAATCAACATGCACGCGATACGTCCATAGGCCTATAGGTATTCAGCAAAACATGAAGTGAATAGCATTGACCTTCAGCCCGCTATAGTTGTTGACCGTCTGCTAAATTAATCTTCGACCCTAACTCCTAGAGATAAAGAAAATCGGCACGCTACAAAAGCCACAAACATACGTACCGAAAACGAGGATTTTGCTTATTATAGGCCTACATGAATCGCACACATAGGCTAACACAATGCACCTTAGTAAAATCCTCCAACTTCCAAACAACTCAACTACTTACCTGTACATCACCAGCACAACGTCTGCGACGTCACCGAGTCCGCGTTGTCTTGCGCAGAGATACGTAAGTAGCTGCAGTGGCGGCGCTACGGCAGGTCGCAGCAGGTCATTTGACCTGCCTATTTTGCTCCCGACCTGCTTAATGGGACCTGCCTAAAATTCTTTGGAATTTTTAATATCTTCTTTTCATTTCAAACATCAACGTCTGTCCCATAGGATCCCAGTCTGTTTGGGAAGGAGTTTTTGTATTTTTGTATTTCTGTTCTCTTCTTCTTCTTTGTTTCTCCTCCGTCAGGCCAAGGCCAACGATGAGTCCTCAACTTGTCGTCTCCAGAGTTCTCTATCCTTGATTTTTTCCTTTGCTTCTGCAATGCTCATCTTCATTCTCTCCAGATCCTCTCGTATATTATTCATCTTTGCTAAGTTTGCTTAGTTTCTCTGTTCTGCTTTGTGCGAAATAAAGTAGGCCCATAGGCTATATATATAGGCCTACTGTTGCAATTATTATATCTAAACGACAGTTTTACGTTTAGGCCTATGTCAACAGAAGTCTAGGCTATGTTTTAAACTCTAAAATTGAAATGTTTTGCAACTCTAAAATTGAAATGCTTAGCCTATGTAGTCTTCGCCGCCGTTACGTCAAAAATTAGTGGAAATAAATACAATAGCCTAGGGCGCGCGTCGATTAGGCCTACTTCGCAAAACAGTACTAACCTTTTCGCGTCGATGCCTTTTCAGCTGTTTACGAATTGCATCAACGTTTTTAATTTCAGTGGCGTAGCAATGGGTTGTGCAGGTTGTGCAAAGCACAAGGGCCCCCGGCGGCACAAGGGCCCCTAGCGGTGAGACCATCAGAGGGTCTTTCTCTTCAGAATGTAATTAAATCAACTTAACCAAGCCCAGTTAGCTATATCGGTAAGAGCGTAGGCTGAGTTTAATGCTCCTGTGTGCAAGAGAGCGCGCGGATCGTGGTTCGCTTCCCCAAGGTGGCATAATTAGGCTATTGGATGCACCTATAGGCCTAATGCGCATATCGGGGGCCCGATATGAGAAGGCTTAGGCCCTAACTGAAGACTCCCAGAGAGTCGGCGCTGTTTCTTTTCTTCCAATGGGTATTCTGACATTCTGGCAGCTTCTCTATGTTAGTACCCTCAGTGTTCCGATCGCGTCCCTTTTTCCCATCACATTCTAAACCCAAATTGATCTAGGCCTACTCTCAGCCCCTCGACTGATTCTGTCTCTGCTTGCACTCTTTGCTGGTATTTTTATCACGATTTTGAGTGACGACACACGGTTGAGGAGGCTAATGGTTCGACGATCCTCGCATGCCATTGCATTTGGCTTCTTTTTAATTGGTATTATGATGGATTGCAGGAAGTCCTCCGGCCATATTCCTGTTCTATATAGCCTATCTTGCATAGGCCTATATATCTTGACAGCATCCTGTAACTATTTCTATATTGTAGGGCCTATGCACGTTTTGTAGACATAATGTAGTTTATTCTTATTTCACATTTCATATTTTACTATGTGTTTCTCTAGTAATCAAAATGCTCATCTTCAATAAATAAATACCAGCAGATCAATTATTGATCTACCGGTATTCATCAGTATGCTATAACAATACACAGATATCTCACTGAATACAATAAATTCCACGATCGAGTAGGCCCCTACTGATAAGCACAAGCCTGAAATGAAATTAATCCACGTTGCAATATTCCAAATAGAGCACGTGTGTCTGCCAGCTGGGAAACACTGAGTCATAACCAAGCATGGGGGACTGACCACCGCAGATTTCAGTATGCATAATCTGGGTGACCTTAAGCAAGGTTATTACGAATACCGAGGTTAAAAAGCAGACAGCTTCAAGCTTTCTCAATAACTACATGTAACTGAAACTGATAATAGCTAAATAGTTTTTAAATAGTCATGTGGTATTTGCAATAGTTCACATCTATTTACTATTTTAAATTTGTTGATTTGGGTCTACATCCACACATGTATGGAAGAGTACTGCCAATTGATGGATACTTTTCCCATTACGCAAGCATAACTTTGCCTGCAGATGAACTTGACAGTCTCTTGAAGTGTTACAGTGCATGTCTTTTAAATCCTGGAATTTTTAAAGGTCCAAAACGAGGGGCAATACACCACATGGAAGCAAGTGTACACAATAAACACAGAAGACTAACCAATGTAGGACAAAACTTTGTTAAAAGTGAATCACAATGAATAAAGGCCTAACCTCTTAATTGTAATTGTAATTACGATGATTTATATAGCGTTGTTGAACTATCTTAACAGTGGATTAATCACAAGTTAGACAGATATAATATTTAAAAACATTAAAAATAATTCACTATAAGTGACTACATGTATAGCACTTTATGTTCAAGATTAAAACTATTTGATTTAAAAGCATTCGAAATTTTGAACCATTCCAAACACATACAACATGATACAGAAGCAATATACTATTTAACATACATGCTAACAAACAAAATTAGTTCATGATAGCTATGGTATATGTCAACAACAAAATGAGTATATAATTATGTGATATTAGTCATTAATATAGTAATGGTTAGCTTAGACTATTTAAAGGTCATTCATTCAGGTGACAGTAAAGAGCTCCTTTGAAAACACTTCCAATGAGGAAGCCTTTCTTATATCGAACGGCAACTGATGAGCCAGAGAGCTGGGTTCCATCGTTGGAGTACACTTCAGTGACTTCTGGCTCAGCATAGGAATCCGCTGGAAAATGAATCTTCAAGACCTGCAAATGAAACATTTCCCCAGGAGTAGTTTATTATATACTAAACGTTGTTACCCGCCTCAAAATAGCGCAATGTTCACAGCAAAGCCATGCCATGCTCAGAGTGTGATGCAACCTTTAATCTAAAATTGTACTCAAACAGGACCTATGTCTATTAGATGGTCATTAGTCAGCCACTCAGGTGTGCTGAGCGTGACGGGGTCCAGAGTACTACTATGGGACTTGCAAGGAACCCCAGCATGGTCATCTTGGGCGTAACGATGAACGACGCTTTCAGTTTCGAGGCACACATCACCCGTATAATTATGTTTCTTTTGCATCAATTTCATTTGAGAGGTATGTAAACGGTGCTATATAATTAAGTATCTAGACACATACATGTTTGCATGCAGCACTTGCATTATTAAACAGTATTAATTATAATTAAAACAAATATGTACAGGGTTTTGTCATGCCACTTGTGGTTTGGTGGCATGTCAAAACCTCTGTTTTGCTAACTTATTTCTCCTTCATTCATGTCCCATGATTGAGTCTTGTCAAGCCCTATAGCCTGGTTAGAAAGGCTGGTCAATTACCCTTGGCATATTCAGACTTGCATTTTCTCATAGCTCTAAAAAATCCCCAGATTACACATTTCCAACTGCCCTACTGCTACCTGAAATCATCTCTGATCGTATATTACGTGAAATCCCTAAAACAGTTTTAAAATAGAACCAGAGAACCAAAGCAAGTCCAAAAAAGGCAAATTAATAATTAAATTAATAATTAAAAACCAATAGGCCTACCTGTGAAGGTGAGTTGTGTTCCTTTGTATTTTCTGCATGCTTGCGAAATTGGTCAAAAGACGGATGAGCTCCAATCCAGACATCACCAGTTTCCATGTCTACATCCAGGTTATCCGGAGAAGTTGCAAGATGCACAACCTGCAGAAATACCAAGCAAAACAAAGGACTTCAAGACTCACATAATTATATCAAAGTTAGCCATTAAGATATGCTGAAAATGTAGCAGTTTTTGACAATGCAGCACTATTTTCTTATTCCCTGATAATTATAATTTATAACGCTCTCCAACATAAAGCGAATTCAGTTATTACACAGTCGGTGTTTTAGCTCCCGATTCTGTGAGAAGCACTAAATTGTACAACAGCACATATATAGACTAACCTTTTTAATTGATCTCACTGTAAAAACACTGTCTGCGAATTACTTGGTGAAATATTCACATGCTTTTAATGTTGCCTGTGTATTATATGAATGATAATGTATGTGCTACTGGATTTCTGCATTTAATAATGGAATGCTATGACACATTGTATTTTCTTACTCTAACTAACTTTCACAGTTACACAAGTAAGGAAGTGTTGCACTAATGCAATAACAGCATGTCTGAAAACTCTTGTATGCCTAAATTGCATTCTATTATGAATAAATTAGACTCCAGTGTATGCCATAGATGGATGTATGAGCCAAACAGCATTTAGACGCAATTTAAAGACAGCAGTCTCAGCAGAATATACTTTCAAGATGATTGACAGCCAACGGGCAACTGGCTTTGACAGTCGTGGCCCAACTCATTAACTTAGGAGATCACCAAAAGGTCTGATAATAATCAATTGCATAAAAATCTGAAAGTACAGGTTTGAAATGTTTTAAAGTTTGGTAAATAACAGTAGCCAAGATTAAAGAAGCAAACAAATTACAGCACTTCTTTAACAAGAGGCGTATCAAATCCGTTGAGATAATATACAGTAGCGGCGCCAGGATTTCATGGGGGGGGGCTAAAACCCAATTCCTTCCCTTTCTCGCCTCCTCTCTGGCATTGGCAGTGATTTACTTTTGTTGGGGGGGGGCTGAGCCGCCAAAGGCGGGGCTTCAGCCCACCCTGTGGTGTAGTGGGGGGGGGACGTGGGGAAAACACTATGCTAAATTCTTGCAAGATGGCACTTTTTGCTTACTTCAATATCCAGGCGTTCCCCCACTTCATTTTTTAGGACTACACTACTGCCCTAGCCCCATACTGGCGCCGCCACTGATAATATAATCCATTCCAATGAAATATGTGTCATGCAAATGCTGAGACAAAACACAACAGGGAGCCATATTGCACCTGGCACATATTTTTCTATTGTAATAATAGTAGCTGACGTGTTACAAACCAACCTCATATAAATAATTTATAAACAAATATATTTAAGAAATTGAAGCTTTGTGAAAAATCCAAATGCCCAATGATCAATCAAATGTTTAATATAAATTCATGGAGTTTGTTTCAGTTGCGTCTTGTAAGATCTTTTGGAATCAGTGAACCTACTCTCCAACTGGGATGGAAGCACAAATAATTATGGTAATCAGCACAACCTGCAAGGCTTGGACACCAGTGTCATTTAAATTAATGTTCTTCGGGGTTCAGTACTCCAGCCGCTTGTTTACATCCTCTATATGAATGATTTGACTCAACTAGCCAGTCACTTCTCAGGGAGCACAGAATCTCCAATATGCTGACATTCAGTATGCAAAATTTGTGTAAAGCGGTATTTAATATAACACAGTGACAGAAGTGCATGTGCACCTCAAGTTCTGTTACAACAATTTCATTGCGTTATTCTAATTCATCGCTACATGCATAATACCGTTATAAAACAGACTACTTCATTGAGATTTATTCCATTTTCATAATGCTGATGCTATCAATATTTATTAATCCCAACACTGTATATTCATCATTTCCTTTAACATGTTCGCCATGTAGTCACTACATTCAACTTCTAAATTGTTAGAAAATTTCACCTCATCAAAAATCAACGAATTGTCTGCAGCCCGTTCAAACACTCTCAATTCTTCACGTCCGATATGTGCTACATACAGAGTCCTGGCCAATTGTAAACAGAGACAAATATCACACTTGAGAATATGAATAGAAAGTAGAAAATTTCATATGGCCCAGAAACCTATGCAAAAGCATTACTGTTATAATGCATGATGCTGCAGGCTCTAAAATCTACCGACCGACCTGCAACGAATGCCTTTTCTCCGTACTTCTTGTGCCTCGGCTGCTAGCCGGACATGTGTCATCTTCACACATCGAGGTAGCGCTCGTCGGCAACGTCATCGAATGTGTCAATGCTCTACTCTATCGACGCAACTGGGTCCTGAAGAATTATGTAACATCCAAGCCATCATCAGCAGCTGTCGACGGGAATCCGTTGACTGGTTCCACGCGTGTGCGTTGACCCGCCACGGCGCCCTGGTGACTCTTTCAGCCTACTGTACATTGTTTTGCTACCTGACGTAATATATTTATTCGTAGTAGATATCTATGAGAGGCTTTATATAAATTTTAATTTACATTACATCATAAGATATTATATGCAAATGATTTCTTCAGATATTCCTTATCAGTGGGCTATTGTGTTACGTGAAACCAAGCCACGAATTTCTTCATTCCTGTAAGGACAATTTAGAAGCCCTTCTCTTTCAAACTATAGCAAGGAATCAAAGATGCTTTGATGTGGTATAGGCCACCAATGTCGACTACGATGCCTAAGGAGATGCCTATGACACTAGCTCCTGAACATTTCTTAACCATTTATTTGGCAAATATTTGAAAAGTCCTGTATGAAAGAAGCGGAACCACCGACGTCGTTTAGTCCTCTGCCACCAAAATGCTTAAGCTATTTGGTCACTACATTACAGGATCTTTGGTGAAACCGAGCACCCTGTCATCACAAGTGACAACATGGTGACTTTGATGAAGTTGACTGTTTGGACTTTTGAACAAGCAACAAAACTGTTCTTAACAAACTGTATGAACCAGCGTTTACAGCATCGAGCTTGCCGGCATCTAGTGCTCCTCTTGAACATGTATTTAGTTATGGTGGTTTAATATTAAAACTGCATTGATCGAATTTGAGTGACAGGCTGCTCACATCCATTATATTTCTCAAAAGCAATTCTACATGAGTGCATGTGGCAATACACTATTCCTTTGTTAAAGAAGTAAATATCTCTGTTCTTGCAGCAGCCATGTGTACTTGTACTCGTACTTATACTTGAGACCTTAGTACTAGTCCTCGTATTTGTACTTAAGACCTTAGTACTAGTCCTCATACTTGTACTTGAGACCTTAGTACAAGTCCTCATACTTGTACTTGAGACCTTAGTACTAGTCCTCATACTTGTACTCGAGACCTAAGTACTTGTACTCGTACTTGTACTTGAGACATCAGTACTTGTACTTGCAATCTACCGGTAATTACTTGCAACATCTCTGCAAATAACTGAAGCTGGCCAAAAATTACACAACATGAATTGTGTGTCGTGTGAACAGATCACAGGTCATTTAGTCAACCTGTACTTTGCAGAAACTTCCCTGTCTTTTCCATAGCTTACTGGTAGCCATGCAAAATTAAAAATCTTGAAGCTGCCATAGTCAATGTCATTACATCAGAAATAGTTATTGAGTCCCTTGTTTTAAGAGTCACCACTATTAGCATTAAATTCTAATAATGACTTCAAGAAAGAATAACTTACGTTCCATCTTTTGACAAAGCAATTCCGTTTGATCCGAGCAATCCCTTCTCCACCAGCTTGGTATTCTTTCCATCATAAAATCCAATGCTCCCCCAGCGAAAATTGAACAATTTCTCAATGTCTTGTCTGGAGTAAAGGTAGTTAGTGTAATAGAATTGGTCCTCTCCAACAACAATCAGATCGTTGATCCTATGTAATTTACAGAAACATGCAACTTAGATAATCTGCACATTCCCATTCATAGTTAGCTTTAACAAAAACAAATTTAGAATCACATTTCTCCCTTCAATGTATTATTTTTTATGTATCTTCAAGAAACATTCTGCAGTTTTGAACTTTTATTTGGTTTCGGGTTTGATGTCGTTACGGTAATAATTCATTCAACAAATGAAGCTCCTAATGTACTTTATCAATAACAAATAGACGACTTAACGATGCAGTCATCACTTTTGAACAGAATATGCCACTCAGCTGATAAAAGAAACTTCATGAATGAAGTTTTTCCAAAAGATGAGGTGAATTATGCAAATACCATCGTGTAATAACTAGGTCTTGACAAGTGATTCAAATACAGATACGAATTCGTCTTGTTTTGCAGTTGATTCCACGCATGGGTGCAGAAAGTGAAAACTTATGATCGCACAATAATTCTAAGCTTAAGCTTCTGTAACAAACATATGAAGACACAATGCAGGTGACACATTTCTGTACTTCAACTTTAACCTGTAATGCCTTCTTGTGCATCAAGTGGTTTCCAATATCTACCCAGGGCCAAACCAACAAGCTAAAATATTATAACTCCCGACAGGCCAAACGTCTTAATTACAAAAACGTTTTCCATTGCATAGATAACCTCTCTGAATCTTTCTGTAGACTACTTAAGACCTTCCTCTTTGACCGGGCCAGGGTCGGGAGCGCCTCTTAGTATTATCTGGAAGGGGCACTATATAAATTCCATAGAATGAAAAAACGCACCCGGGAATGGCGGTGGCCTAATTTCGCTATGGTTTAAAATCGACGAATTTACTGTAAACAAATTACTTTGAGTCGATATAAAGTCATCTAATTGATATAAAGTCATCTAATTGAGGTTTTCGAGGACGCTTCTACGTTTCCTTTGACTGTAAAAACGTTACCGTGGACTGCCGGAAGGTTCTTGGACTGACACCTTGCACGTGTACGTGACTTCAAAACTCCGAAACGGTTTCTCGAGCTGGTGAATTCCTAAGCTAAACAGTTTTTCGTTCGCCTGTTGTGGATACGCTAAAAACTTACGAACAACCTACGAATCTAATTCCTTGTTCCTCCCTACGTATCTCAGTGTCATACCAGCGTGTCATACCAGTGGCCTCCATCGGCTCGAGGTACGGTAAAGGAATCACTTCTCCTTAAATCATCAACGGCGAGCTGTGCCGTTAGTTCTCAACAATGTCTAAAAAAGCCGTCAAAGTAGACGAACTGGCTGAACTCGTTCAAGATGAGAAGATTTTGAGTGTTTTGGTCACTCGCCTCACCGCAATCCTAGAACCCATAATGGAAAAGCTTGTCAAAAAAATGGCAGCGGAGGTTACAATCGAGATAACAGCATCTCTTGCCGCACTCATGGAACAAAACAACAGGGAAATTACTGCCAAAACTGATGAACAGATATCGCATCTGACAGAAAGGACAAAAACGCTGGAAGATGCCAATTTCTCCCTTCAGAGCAAAATTGAAGATATGGAAAGACATGCAAGACTAAACAACTTGATCTTCCACGGTGTCCCTGACGCTTCATCTCTTGCCTCGGTTGCAGACCCCTCAATGCACCAGACACCTCAACATGAGTCTGACCGATCTCTCACCATGGCAATTATTCAGTTGTGTCACGACAAATTAAATCTGAATCTCACCGAACTGGACATCTCTACCACACATCGCCTGCCAGGCTCCGCCAAGTTGCCTTACAAGCCACTTATTGTCAGTTTTACTTCACGAAGGGTTCGCAATGAGGTGTTCAGCGCTAAGAAGATGCTGCGCTTTGCCTCGGCTTCCGACAAATCTCACTGGAAACTGCAAGACCAATTGTTCATAAACGAACACTTAACCAAAACCTGTGCCCAGCTCTACACTGCAGCTCGAAGGTTGGTGAAGGAGAAGCGCATCGCCTCCTCGTGGACAACTGGCGGTATTGTCCACATCAAACTGACGGCATCACCTGATGAGTCACCTCGCAAGATCCTTACTCAAGATGCCCTTTACAAGATTGTCCCACCACCATCAACTGAATCCAACGATTAGCGCCTACTCCGACTACAACCACACTACATGACTATCATTCTGCCTGTGCTTGAAGGAATGTAGTAAGGAACTAAAACACTTCTTTGTAAGTCTTTGTAAACACTACAATTTTGCTAACTCCAACTTTTAAGCACGCAGCCCATCCCAACCTTTATAGTCTAATTATGATGGAACACGAAATTACAGTTTAATTTGTTTTTAATTAATTTTTTTACCACAGTTAGAATCTCTTCATGCAGTCACTTGTTCGTGTTAATGTTCTATTCTTTCTCCATTCACTGTTTTCAGTTGATCATATGTGCATGTACAATACTGATATCGCTGCGATGAAGTGTGTTTGCATAAGTATAATGCTTGCTTATCAACAAATGTCAGTATGGATCATCTATGATGTACTTCTTGCAGGGTGCTGATGTGTGATCATTATAGTCATTTACAGTTGAGGTTAATTTGACAGAGTGATGTTGCACTGATTCATTATTAATTGATCAATTACAAGCTCTCATGATATAATGCAAAGACCATGACTTGCTTCCTGTAAGCATAGTAATGATCATGATTGCTGTATGCATGCTGAGGTCAGCTCTTATTCGTTTCACTCAAATATTTTTTTTTTGACTGATGCTCCTTGCATTAGGATGTTAAATCTTTGTACTTTCTCACTGTTTGCACAGATCGACCTGTCTGTTATCCTAACGTTATTATGGTATGGTTAGAACTGCCTGCTACCTCAGTATCATTATCTCACATCGCATACACACACCTCTTGTAATGAGACAATACATTTAGAGTAGTGATATGCGATTCCATGCATTAATAGGAGACTGCTATGTGACAGCACATATAATATGATGATACACAATCAAATGCATTGTCACTTAGAATGCAGCTTAGGAGTAGCATGTTGAATGCGATCTGTTTTCTGCGAGCATAGTGTGATGATATGTGATTCCATGCATCATTAGGAGACTACTGTGTGTTGGCACATAATTATAATGTGATGATACATGATCAAATGCATTGTACTTTCTTACTGTTTGCACAGGTCTGTGATTCTAACGTTATTATGGTATGGTTAGAACTGCCTGCTACCTCAGTATCATTATCTCACATCGCATACACACACCTCTTGTAATGAGACAATACATTTAGAGTAGTGATATGCGATTCCAAGCATTATTAAGTGACTACTGTGTGATGGCACATAATTATAATGTGATGTTACACGATCAAATGCATCGCCACTTGGAATCCAGTGGAGGAGTAGCATGTTGAATGCGATTTGTTTTCTACAAGCATTGTGTTTGATAACCCTGTGAATACTTTAACTTGCCATTGATTCATATCTGATGTCCGATATCAATTTCCATGTTATACTTCAGTACAATCTGTTTGGGTGGAGCTATCTAGTCGCCATCTAGCGTCACTACGGCAAATTGTGTGAAGCCGCCTTCTGGTCTGTTTCATATTTGGTTCCGGTTTCAAACTAAGTTTTTGTGCAGGCGTGCTGATAGACTTCCCTGTGCTAATTTTTACGTTAATTGAATCTACTACGTATTTAGTTCTTGAACACAAGCCCAACTTGACTCGATTATTCTTTTAGATATAAACATAAACTTTATGCATAATTCCATGTAATCTGTTGTCTAGTCGATTTTTAGCCTGGCTAATGCCCTTGTTTGCTTTCTTCATCCCCACTGGTGATGAATAGTTCTCGGCAAGATGCCGTTTTTAGTTATTGTTGCGTGTGCGCGGGTCTGGTGGATGACCTGGATGAGGCTTGCACCTGTACCCTGTGTGGATTGAGTTGTCATGCTAACTGTATCTGCAATACTACGATTTTGTCCTTAGACTCCAGGATATGTAAACAATGCTCACTAAATATAGATACAACTGATGCTGACCTACCTCATAGCTCCATTGACTTTAATGCACCTAAACTCCATAAACCCATCAGACTGCAGCTAATTGAAAGTGACGACTCTAATAAACCTCTCTTGAACAACAAAGATCTCGACCCTGACCCCAACTATCTTTCAGACTACATCAAAGATTGTGCATACCTGGCTCCCTCTCAACTTTCCCACAAATTTCTAAATGCCTCTCACTCGTTCACAATTATGCATCTGAACTGTCGCAGTATTATCTCTAAGTTAAATGAAATCCAAATTCTCCTACAACAACTACCCACTTCTGTTCTTGCTGTAACTGAAACTTGGCTATCTGATAACACGGCTGACTCAATTTACATTCCAGACTATACTTTCATATACAGAAACAGGAGCGAGGGTGGAGGGGGAGGAGTAGGTTTTTTTGTTAGAGACCACATTAGTTACAATACTACTGATATTTCTGTGGCTCCTAATTCATTTGAAAGTCTTTTTATTAACATTTCTCTACGTAAAGGCTTGGATATCTTAGTTGGTGTTATCTACAGACCACCAGCCACAAATCTGGACACCTTCAATACTGAAATTGAATCACTAATAGACACACTAACAGCTAATAAAAACTGTAATAAGAAATTATTCCTAACTGGTGACTTCAATGTTGATTTGCTCGCTTCTGAAACCCACACCCCTACTAATGACTTTATCAACTGTATGACTTCTCATCACTTCCTGCCTATGATTCTTCAACCAACTAGGATTACTCCTACCACTGCTACCCTAATCGACAACACTTTTACCAACTCTGCAGACTGTGTTATCAATTCGGCGATAATAATATCTGATATTTCCGACCATTTACCTATTATTACTTGGATTCAGAATGACTTAAATACCCAATGTACTCCAAGAACCATCGAGATGTCAAGGACTGTTAACCAGGATACCATCTCTAATTTTAAAAGGCTATTGGCTGATGCTGACTGGTCATCTGTAAAACTGCTATGTGATCAAGAAGAAACAAACCTAGCTTACACCTCATTCATAAATATAATTAAACTTAACTACGACCAAGCATTTCCATTAAAAGTAAAGAAGACCTCCAAAAAGAACACTTTTCAACATCCATGGATGACACAAGGCTTGCATAATTCCATTAAAAAGAAAGAAAAACTGTACATCAAATATATTAAAAACCCTACTCCTGAAAATAAGGCCATCTTTACCACCTATCGTAATAAATATAAAATAATTCGTACCAAAATTGAACAAGAGTTCTACGCTAATGAATTTACAAAATGCTGTAACGATGTAAAAAAAACCTGGCAGATAATCAAGTCGATAGTCAAATCTGATAACTCTGACTCATTTATAAAAGAAATCAATATCAATGGTAATACAATAAAAGATCCTGAACTAATGGCTGATCAATTTAACTCCTACTTTACGAATCTACCAAATTCACTTGCGCTAAAAATACCCCCTCAAAGAAATTATTCCAAGACTATATGCCATCCTCATCATTGAACTCCTTTGTTATCCTACCTACTTGCCCTCAAGAGTTACTAACCATAAATAAAACCTTGAAAGTTACCCATAGTACTGGCCCTGACGACATCAATCCTTATTTAATCTCTCCCCTCATGGAACTTATCGCAGTTCCACTGAGTGATATAATTAACTGCTCACTTAGAAATGGTGAGGTCCCCTCAAACATCAAGTTAGCTAAGGTGCTGCCTATTCATAAGCAGGGAAATAAAAGTGAAGTCTCCAATTTTAGACCAATCTCTATCTTGCCCTTTTTTTCTAAATTATTTGAAAGGGTCATGTATGACCGTCTGTTCTCCTTTATAAATACTAAAAAAATTCTTCATCCTTTTCAACATGGCTTCCAACCTGGCCACTCGACCTTTATGTCCCTATTGGACATACAAGATAAAATAACACAAGCCATGGATAACAATGAATTCTCTATTGGTATTTTTCTGGACCTTGCTAAGGCCTTTGACACTGTCGACCACAAAATCTTACTCTCTAAACTGGAACATTATGGGGTCAGAGGCAAAGCATTAGACTGGTTCAAAAGTTACTTAACTAACCGTTATCAACAAGTTTCATGCAATGGTAAATTATCCAACTTCCAACTTATTATGTTTGGTGTTCCTCAGGGTTCTATTCTCGGACCTCTCTTATTCTTAATATACATTAATGATCTTCCTAACTCCTCGACTCTCCTTCATTATATTCTATTCGCTGACGATTCTAATGCTTTTCTTTCACATGCCTCCTACGAAGAACTAATCAAAATAGCAAACGAAGAACTAGCAATGGCTAATGATTGGTTCAAAGCTAACAAACTCTCCCTAAATATTTCTAAAACGAACTTTATTATTTTCAGATCCAATAAAAAGATTATTCCACCCTCTGATAGCGTACTAAAAATAGACAACATAATAATTCCACAAGTCGCTTCCTCTAAGTTTCTTGGGGTCCACATTGACCAACACCTGAAATGGAATACACACATACTAGAAATCACTAAGAAAATTTCAAAAAACATTGGCATTATTCGTAGAATATCCTACCTTCTTCCTCCCCACATACTTAACAACTTATACTTTACCCTTATATATCCTTACTTGACTTACTGCAACTTCATCTGGACTTCAACTTACGACGCCCACCTGATGAATCTAAGGGTCATTCAGAAAAAGGCCATAAGACTAATCACAAGATCTGCTGCTAATTCCCATACCAGACCTCTGTATCTGAAATTTAATCTTTTAAATCTTTCTCAAATTAAGTTTATTCAAACTGGTGTGTTTATGTACCAGTATGGCAGAAATATCCTCCCTCCTGCTTTTCTCTCCTATTTCAGCCCAATTATACCTATCAATGACACTAGAAGCAATAGAGAATACTCATGCATCTTCGCAAGAACAAACTCACGTAAGTTCTCAATCAAATACCAAGGTCCTCTCGTTTGGAATAACCTTCCTTTGGTCATTCGTGAGGCTAAGAGCCTCGTTCATTTTAAACACTTGATCCGTGCACACGCAATGAGTATTATTATGTAGCTTTTTGTGCTATATCTCATTCTATTGATTGCCCGTTATCCAATTTAAAGTGTACTGCCTGATACAATTATAAGGTTGTAATGCTTGTTATACTTAATGCTCTGTGTCTTGGCAGTGCCTTGTTGTTCTTATGTTCTCATAACGGTGCTTAGTTTTATTAGCATTTGATTTTTGGTTGTTTCTGTTTAATTTCTTTGATTTTGTTGAGTAGGGATGGAATTCCCCTGCCGTCCATTTAGTCCTAGAAAATAACTTGCAAGTTTTGCTATATAGTTAAAGCAATTAGGCCCCTATTCAGCGGGACTTGTCCCTTCGGGTGTGCCCTTTGCTCCCTCATACCATCTCTTCATAGATAAACTTCTGCAATAATTGTTTGTGAACTTTATATACTGTAGTTTCATGCTGTTAATTTTGTTTTGTTTCTGGGATCAATAAATTGATTGATTGATTGATAGATAGATAGATAACACTAAGTAAAAGATCTTTAAATATGAAATAAATCATACTGAGATACTGAAACATTTCAATGTAATGAAGAAATTCATGAAACTAAAAAGAAACTACTATACACTGCTCATAATTCAATCCGTGGCAAATAAATTCCCAGCAATTATTGACGTTTAGACGCCAGGCTGCCAATGTCTGTCTGGCTGAAAAGATGTTGTGGCTAATTCATAATTGCAGCTGAATTGTTATCAGTGAGTGAGTCTGGAATGATGCATATTTCTTTAATAGATGTTTGCCCATCCTAAGTCGGTTAAAGGAAATTTGAAAAAATGTTTTTTTTCCAATGTGCATTACATTATTATAGAATATTGCAAAATGGCCAGTTTCGATTTCTGCTACAAATCAACTCATGACAAAAACAGTAAACTATCATAGCATAGGATCGTAGATAGACATTCCAGTAATTTCTAAACAACCTTAAATATAATAAAATCCCATATGTTGCATAGACAAGACAGACTCACGAATTAAAATCGGGTTGATGCTCAATTCGCCTGATATGTTCCAGAGTTTTCTTTGGACCATTAAACTTGAACTTATCTACTGCTTCCCCATCAGGAGTGTGATTGACGACATACAGGTAGACATCACCTGTAAACATGCATTTACAGACCACTAAGACTAAGCAATAACCTTTACAGACAATATTGCAGTCACAAAGAATTGCACTTTCAGTCTTTCATGCAATTTGCATAGGCTGCAGAAGTCGATGACCTCAGAAAAATCTCATAGAGCGCAATGCACACGTCTCCGAAGTACTGGATAAGGCATATGGCAAAACAAGGACCATTTGAACCAGAGTCGTGGACAGGAGAGATAACTTTCAACCCTGAAATTCGACCTTCATACTGAATGGAGAACAGCCAAGGACAGAACAGCTTTAGATCACGGTATTGGGACTGTATCAACACAGCTATATTCAGCTGATTTTGCCACCAGAATAAATTATGAAGACTAGCGTAAGCAGTCACCTCTACTTTCCAAAGGAGAAACCATAAATAAATCAGTAAACCGACTTGATATTGAAAATCATCTGCATTATCATCAGTGGCACCCCTTAATCAATATAACATCGTTATCAACAGCAGCAGCAGCAACAGTACCACATCCTCGCTTTAATCATTAGAGTCAGTCAAGTATAAGTATGCCAGATATCTTACAAAGAATGCTTCAGGTTGTATCAACTTGTAGTTCAAGCTGAGAGCTACTAGCACCAAGGCTTGATAAACAAGGACCCCATTATCGCTTGAAGAGGTACTGGAACTTGGCTACGATTTTAAGCTAATGAGCCTTGTGGCAAGTGCCGGTCACATACATGTACCAGTAACTGATCACAATAATATTTCAAACGCACCTGTCTTCGGATTTTTCCAAATGCTGATTCCTTGAGGATTTAAGGTTTTGTACTTTTCCTCTCCAATGATTTTCAACTCCACCGGTGCCACCCTGGGATTGTTGAAGTCAAACAAATAGATTCTACCAACTCTGTCAGCTATCCCAAAGAAATTCAGACCCTAACAGAAAAAATAGAAACAAGGTGGCATTAAAAACATCACAACATCCACTATATCAAATAAACTTATATCAAGTTAACCAGATTTGGATTCATTTATTACATAACCTTAGTAAACTCCTGCCTCTTTCAAAAGACCCTGAAATTTTAATAACAAACCTGAAACCTAGTAGCAGGTAAACTAAACAGCCTTGCACAAGGGTTTCGGTAGAAGTTAAAAATGACTTACTAAAATTAACCTAATGAAAGTTAAACCAAAACAGCTTGGATGAACACTTCTGTAAGACGATTCGAGCAAAAGTTCTTTTCCTACCCAAGGTAGCCAGGTCTAACCCACCGAAGATATGAAAGCCTGTCCGTCATTAAAGAGTTGAATGTCCACAGATCCAGTTTCTGTTAAAAACAAATATTTCAGAGCTATTATTTTTGTATTTACAATGTGCAATTATGTCATAATGATTAATGAGGTATCATCATCTTCTGTTCAATCTGGCAGTCTAGGTACTGTTTATCTCTGAATGTGTGTGGAATTTCTTGGTCATATTCAATGTATCTCCCGGTGAAACACTCCAAGTACACAAAACATCATTTCTAAACAGTAACTTTTCGAACTGTAACAGCAGTTACACTAGCAATTTGTTTATACCCACCATGAAATGCACATGTTTAGATCAGTTAGATAGCAACAGTGCTTTTTTCAGCAGGAACAGTCCGGAACGGCGTTCCGGGAACTTTTTTCAGCTATTAAAAAAATTAGTTAATTTAAAATTTTAATAAAAAATTATATAAAATATTTAGATACTTTAATTTTATTTCAGTGCTTTCAGTGTTTATTATTAATAATAATAACTGTGGATCCATCCAACAGACAGCCTGCAATACAACGGCGCTAATAGCAGCCTACAAAGCAAATCCGCCCTACGGGGTCGAACTCGGTACCTCTCGCTCTCTACGCCAGATGTTATCCAATGCACTCAACCCACTCAAGCCATTAGCCACCAACACCATCACCATTCTCATCATAAATAACACCTTTAGAATGACCATCAATTCCTACCTATTCCTGACAGCTGGAAACATTTCTCTGGTGCATGATTGTAAACATGACGGAAGACTCCTAAATGTGATCTGTCGCAAAGAACAAAAATCCCAAAAGCAACATTTATTAGCTGGACTGGCCGGTATACATAATACTCACTGTAATAAAAATCAGTAGTTTTCTATATAAACTCACATTTTGAACTCATATCTCTTGTATTGTATTGTATCAGGGCATTTATAAAGCGCCTCTAGCAGTAATGACTATTCAGAGGCGCCAATTACAGTATCAAAATATGATATCTTGAAATCTAGCATGGCATGAATTTTGATATTTGC
Organism: Aporrectodea caliginosa; assembly: GCA_020284085.1. Taxonomy (NCBI): domain Eukaryota; kingdom Metazoa; phylum Annelida; class Clitellata; order Crassiclitellata; family Lumbricidae; genus Aporrectodea; species Aporrectodea caliginosa. Next base: position 465,580 of record JACEVL010000842.1, read on the forward strand.
TTTTGATATACAGTAAATTTCAAAATAGATTATAAAATGGATTATGATTAAATATAAATTATGTTTTCTAGATATCATAAAAAGGTTGTCTAGGTACTGTCTAATTATTAAGTGGTGCTACTGGCATGTTATATCCACTATGAAATGCTCTTGTTTACAAATCAGTAAGATATCCAAATGTGGAGTACTTGAGAGGTACGTAACGCATCTATAGTAAGTACTGCAGTTTGATATACATGTAGGCCTATGCATACATGAATTGTTGAAAGCATTTTTTATAATTTTGCCTTTTTAGTTTATCACTTTCAAGTTTCAATTAGAGCCTTTTAAGACAAAGTGGAGGGTGAGCAAATTCAAGTACCTCACAAATGTGCTGTAAAGGTAAGTCTATTAATCAATTTCCATAACACTTTTCAAAAGAAACTCATTAGAGGCTCACTTATTCATAATTCAATGAGGTCATCTGATTATCTTTCTCTGGGCATACATAAATCAAGAACTATTCTTGGTGAATGACCTCTGATCGCTGGACCTACTTTATGGAACTCTCTTCCTGTGCGTGTCCCCTCTGCCCACTTACTTGTGTCATTTCGTTCTCAACCTAAAACTTACTCTCAAATTGCTCACCCACCACAAGCTGATTCTTTGTCTTAAGGACTGAGCATCTGAATGTTGGCCTTATTATGGCTTGGTTTTGGCATGCCATCGGTTGATGCGTTGTGCATTACGGACCGGCACAGTAGACGTCACTAATTCCAATTGCAATTACTTGAAAAGCTATACTTCCTCATGAAGGATTGAAGTTTATTACCTTAATTAAACCTAAAGGATAAGCCTAAATAAAAGAGTAATGATGCAATCAATATATCCCTAGGCTAGGTCCTATTACCTATCTTATACATTCTTTCACTGCAGACAACCCTGCTCTCCTGCCTACACACCAGACCATGGGAATCTCTATGCTGACGATGTGGCATTAATGTCCAAGCCCTTGTTCAAGGTTCACCTTCCGAGCAGATCCTTCTAGTACGAATGATTAGCCTGCAATCACCTTTGGATGATGGCAAACAGACTTAGCCCCAATCCCTCCAAGACTCAGCTGATCTGATTCAGAACCAAACAGCAGCTGGTAAAGCTTGATAACCAATTGATGGCCTCACTATTCCCAGACTTTACCTTTTCCTCCGTGATCTGGGCATCACACTTGCCTTGACGTTTACTAAACACCTATCCCTGCTGTCCTGGTCCTGTTACTAAACCAACTGAGGTGTTTTAGAGCCATTAGTTCAGTCTTACCTTTGACCCGAGCAAAAGCCCAGAAAAATTGTACAGAAATATGAAACTGGAAGAGAGACTGAAAGTTATGAGCCCCTACATACTTAATCATACTATTGATGAAGCTATAGCCTATAAGAAGGGAGGGAAGAATGTGATAAGCAGTTCAAATAGAGCCCGAAAAGATATCTCAGAGTCCATGGGCTAATTTGTTTACAACCTGTGACTTGCATTCGAATTCTGATCTGCATGCGCAATCAACTTAAAGCTTATTTTCACACTGTATGATGTCTCGGTAGCCAACATCTCACAACTGAGTAAACATACAGACTAAACTATAGAAACAAAATACCTCTATAATAAATAATTAGGACTATTTTTTTATAAAGGTGATAAGATACCAAGATTTATACAAGTAAGAAGTTAAAAGTAATGCAATTGTGCAACATACATATGTCCAAAAATCCAGTATCCAAATGAAGCCAAGAAAAGAACAATCAGGCCTTGCTTCAACATGTTCAGGAATTACTAAAGCAGAACACACACATCACAAATATTAAACAGACCATCAAAATAAATCACTTTATGAATTAACAACTGTGCCAGATGCTAAAGCTGTATTGAGTTATTTGATTAGCAATTTAGCATATAATTCAGAAATGACATGCAGTAGCCTTGCAAACATACATTATTATTATTATTATTATTATTATTATTATTATTATTATTATTAATTATTATTATTATTATTATTATTATTATTATTATTATTAGACTGTCATTTATAGCATGCCTAAACCAAATTGGAATCTTGCACAAAAGCACATAACAGAAAAATTGATCATAGTAACTCTTAAACAGATATGTTTCAAAGTTAGTTTTGAAAATCGATAATGTTGAGGCTTTGCGGATAAAGTCAGGGAGTTTGTTACATTCAGCAGGGCCGGCTAGTGCAAATGCCCTATTAGGCCTACCAAGTTTTTTGAGTGATCGTGTCACAACTAAATCACCTTGAGACGATGAACGTAGCCCTCGTCTGGATTGGAGAGAGGAACAGGGTGCAACAAGTGAAGAAAAGTAAGCATACAGTGCATACTATAGTTTATATCGGTACATACTTTGATTGATTGATTGATTGATTGATTGATTGATTGATTGATTGATTGATTGATTGATTGGTTGGTTGGTTGATTGATTGATTGATTGATTGATTGATTGATTGATTGATTGATTGATTGATTGATTGATTGATTGATTGATTGATTGATTGATTGATTGATTGATTGATTGATTGAATGATTAACTCGTTTATTGACTTGCATATCAGCACAAACATATCAGTGTAACATACTTGTATAACAAATACAATCCAATTGGAACTGGAACACAACGTTGATGCACGTCAATGAGTCAGCCGAAAAAGTTCATAATTATAGACCTGCTAAAGACTCAGCTGGCTCATTTACACTTGTCTATGTCTACACATATCCAGTGCCTAAATACTTAGAAATGTGAACTGCACACTTCCTCAGACTGCCAAAGTGTACTTGAACGGCTAAAAAAATCTCAGGTATTAGAATTAAATCACGTGTAGCTTACTTGAGCTAATAATCTCTCAGAAATGATAAGTAAGTCAACTGCACACTGTGTCAGAAAACAGGCTGGTTTAGGCCCTGCAATACATGTTTGTGTGTGCATATGTATGTGCATGTACGTATTGTAATTAGCAACTTCTATTGCGCCGGTGTCTAATGCACAAGGCATCAACCGATGGCACCGATGTATGTATGTATGCATGAAAGCGTGTATGTATGTACGTGAGTATGCATGTATATATGTATGTATGTATGTAAGTATGCATGTATATAATGTGTGTATGTACTACCAGACTAGTCATGAAGTGATGATATGAGCACTTTTTATGTCATTAGGTCTCTATGCAATAAGACCTGTTTGGACTTTACACGACACTTAATTTGCTCAGAGCCAAACCAAGGCAGCAAAGATAAAGCTTCAAAACAGTTTTAGACACACATTCTCGGTAATATAATGTGGTATACTGGACGGTACTGACGTTACTAGGCCCCCCTATAGTTAGTTCTATAGCAAAATGAGGAAAGGTGTCATTGCTCAAGTTTTCAAAGAAAGTCGATTCAATTAAAAACTGAGTGGGGTTGTTAATGCCTATAATTCTAAATGTAATGTGAATATATAGTCATTGAATGTACATAATATAACGTCTTAACATTTCGTCAACTCATGTTCGTTTCCGATTCTGCAATCAACCTGTACGCGACACGTAGCCTACATGTAGGCCTTGCCGCCTACATTAGGCCTGGGCCAATCTATAGGTGCTTCGCAAACATTCAATGAATAGCAATAACTTTCAGCCCGTTATAACTGTCGACGGTCTGCTAAATTTATCTCCTGTCGAGCAGATATAGAAAACATTCGGCTCGTTCCCCAAAACAACGGAAAGAAATTAAATGAAGACCAAAACGAGTATTGTAAAATACAAAAACGAAGTGAGCGCTGACGCAATCTGAAGCGACCATTCAGATGCGCGTCAAGTTCACAACAATATTCATAAACTGTGATACCGTGCAAATTGCGAAAAAGGCACCCTTGGAATACGCCGTTGAGACCCGCTTCATTCATTCGCTGATCTCTCAGTGGTACTCCTTCATACTTACAATGATTCTGAAGCCGAAATGCATTGGACCACCTGTTAGCATGAAATACTGTTATTTAACCACTGAAATGAAATACTTACCCTGTAAGTATACGTGAAAACTTTTGCCAGTGCCTAAACAGCACCCTCAGTGCTATCCAAAACGCCAATCACCGATCTCTTTCAATCACTCTCCTCTCAGTGGCAGCCACTGAAATTTACCACTATTGTCAAGCCAAAATCCAATGAACAAATGCATTGGAAGAAATGCTGTTATTTGACCCTTGAAATAAAATACTTAATAAATATAATACATGTAATATATATGCATATTGTATATAAATGTATAGACTATAACTATATATATTAAATGCCGAGGGGTCAGCTACTTAGAGTAATATAAACAGAAGCGCAGGCACACAAGATACAAGCTAACAAATATATTAATGTAATATATATATATATATATATTATAAATATATAATAAATATAATACATGTAATATACATGTATGTATAGACTATGTATACTAAATGCCGGGGGTAATGGCAGGGGGTAATATCCTACGGGGGGTAATTGGCCGGGGGGTAATGGCAGGGGGTAATAGCAGGGGGGTAATGTCCAGGGGTCATGTCCTAGACCCAGTGTTACTTGACCCTTTCAATTAAATACTAATCATCTAGGTATGTGAAAGTTCTTTCTAGCGCCTAAAGAGCACAGTTTGTGCTAGCCAAAACCACAATCACCGAGCTCTTTCAATCACCATTGTCTAAGTGCTCACCCTTCAACTCAAACACTATTGTCAAGCCAAAATACACTGTAGAAATGCATTGCAAGATATAGTGTTACTCGACTCTTTCAATTAAATACTTATTGTTTGGGTATGTGAAAGCCCTTTCTAGGGTATAAACGGAAGCCTCTGTGCTGACCAAAACCAGAATCACCCACCTATTTAAATCGCTCTTCTCTAAGTGCTCACCCTTCAAGTGAAACACTATTTCCAAGCCAAAATACACTGTAGAAATGCATTGATAGTAATGCTGTTATTTCACCGTCCAAATTAAATACTTATCGTATCAGTATGTGAAGGCTTTTTCTAGGGCCTAAAGGCCACCCTTAATACTACTGAGAGGTGCTTGAAAGGTCACATATGAAGAGTCTGTATCAATATCTACAGACATACATACTTACTTAAATCATATGTGCAATATCGCTTATGCATCATGCGTGCATACGGACACAATTTTAAGCACAAGCCTGAAATGAAATTAATCCACGTTGTAATATTCCCAATAGAGCACGTGTGTCTGCCAGCTGGCAAACACTGAGTCATAACCAAGCATGGGGATTGACCACCGCAGATTTCAGTATGCATACTCTGGGTGACCTTAAGCAAAGTTATTACGAATACCGAGGTTAAACAGCAGACAGCTTCAAGCTTTCTCAATAATTACATGTAACTGACACTGATAATAGCAAACTAGTTTTTAAATAGTCATGTGGTATGGGGACGTCCATAAATGACGTCACGCACCTAAAGGGGAGGGGGTCGGAAATTTGTGAAGATGTGTGACATGGGGTGGGGTCTGAGAAGTGTGACGTCACACCAGGTCTATGTTATTAAATTTAACAATTAACAACAATTTAATTTTAATAATAACAGCACTAATTTTGAGGATTACATTTTCATTACTTTTTTAATTATTTTAATGTATATGGGCACCATTATTAATAATTTTCTAATTATTTCAAGATTTGGTCACTGTTAGATTTTAAAATATTCATGCTTTCCCTATTTGTTCCATGAAGGAGCATTTTGCTTTGCCATGGAAATTTGGGTTTTTGAAGGGGGGGTCAGAGCTTTGTGACGTCATTTTCAGAGGGGTGTTACTTTTTGTGACGAAGTGTGACGAGGGGAGGGGTGTTAAAAATCGGCCAAAATTGCGTGACGTCATTTATGGACGGCCCCTATTTGCAATAGTTCACATCTATTTACTATTTTAAATTTGTTGCTTTGGGTCTACATCTACACATGTATGGATGACTGCCAATTGATGGATACTTTTCCCATTACTCAAGCATAACAGTACTTTGCCTGCAGATGCACTTGGGGGCGTCCATAAATGACGTCACGCACCTGGGGAGGGGATCGGAAATTTGTGACGATGTGTGACATGGGGTGGGGGGTCTGAGAAGTGTGACGTCACACCAGGTCTACGTTATTAAATTTAACAATTAACACAATTTAATTTTATTAATAACAGCACTAATTTTGAGGATTAAATTGTCATTATTTTTTAAAATTATTTTAATGCATACGGGCACCATTATTAATAATTTTCTAATTATTTCAATATTTGGTCACCGTTAAATTTTAAAATATTCATGCTTTCCCTATTTGTTCCATAAACGAGCATTTTGCTTCGCCATGGAAATTTGCTTTTAGGGGAGGGTCAGAGCTTTGTGACGTCATTTTCAGAGGGGGTGTTACTTTTTGTGGCGAAGTGTGACGAGGGGGGGAAGGGGGGATTAAAAATCGGCCAAAATTGCGTGACGTCATATATGGACGGCCCCTTGACAGTCTTTTGAACTGTGACAGTGCAAGTCTTTTAAATCCTGGAATTTTTAAAGGTCCAAAACGAGGGGCAATACACCACATGGAAGCAAGTGTACACAATAACCACAGAAGACTACCCAATGTAGGACAAAACTTTGTTAAAAGTGATTCACAATTAATAAAGGCCTAACCTCTTAAACTTTCTTAACAGTGGATTAATCACAAGTTAGACATATAATTATATTATTTAAAAACATTAAAAATAATTCACTATAACTGACAAGAGCACTTTACGTTCAAGATTAAAACTATTTGCTTAAAAAGCATTCGAAATTTTGAACCATTCCAAACACATAGCACATGATACAGAAGCAATATACCACTTAGCATACATGCTAACAAACAAAACTAGTTCATGATAGTATGTATGGTAATTGTCAACCGAATTAGTATATAATTTTGTGATATTAGTCACTAAGATAGTAATGGTTAGCTTAGAGTAGACTATTTAAAGGTCATTCATTCAAGTGACAGTAAACAGCTTGTTTGAAGACACTTCCAATAAGTAAGCCTTTCTTATATCGAACGGCAATTGATGAGCCAGAGATCTGAGTTCCATCGTTGGAGTACACTTCAGTGACTTCTGGTTTAGCAGAGGAATCAGCTGGAAAATGAATCTTCAAGACCTGTAAATGAAACATTTTCCCAAGAGTAGTTTATTATATAATGTAAGGTGCTACTATACAAATGAAGACAACTCGTTTTCTAGGGTAAAAAAGAATGTATATTATAAAACACAATCCGTAATAGTAACACACATACAACCTTATCGAAGAACATCAGCTCCACACGTCTCCAGTTCTTGAGAACGTTGCACAGCAAACAAACAACTTGGTTGGCCACAGCGGACACGAAACCAACAGTTTAACTAGTTAACTAGACTTATCTAGTACATGGAAGTCTTGGTCAGTTCTACTGAGAATTCGACATCACACGGCAACAGGCCTAACGAAAACTGCCAAGCTTCGACGACGAATCTTTTACATTGGTTTAAATAGGAGAGAACACTCCTTCTTAACTATACCTGATATAGTTCATCAACTATCCTATTTTCTGTCTCTGTTACAGTAACGATATTCGTATATTTCTAGTAAGCATAACATCACGCCTACTTTCAATATATAGTTCAGTTCAATACTAAATATATTTAGCTTTATCCAGAATGTCTCTTCAATCTAGGACAAAGTACCGTCAACAGTGTCTCGGTTGGGAAGGTCTCCCAACATACCCCCCAACCACTACGAGAGAAAACCTATCGGTTTTCGACAAAACGAAAAAAAAAAACACAAAAACATGACCAATGAAACTACGCAAAACACAACCAAAACCCCCAACTTCAACTCCCCAACAACACACTTGAAGATCCCACAGGCGACGGTCGACTCAAGAGATCTGGCATCCAGTTCTCTTTTCCCGGGCGATGCTTAATGTCGAGAGTATACTGTTGTAACTCTAGGCTCCATCGAAGCAATTTCTGATTGGAATTTGCCATTGTGTTTATGAACTGCAACGGACTGTGATCTGTATATACCAAGACCGGCGAAGACCCAAAGTAGACGCTGCACGCTCGGACCGCTGTCACAAGCGCCAAGGCCTCCTTCTCGATCGTCGAATAGTGCATCTCATGAATCCTCAGCTTCCGACTCAGGAAACAAATCGGATGTTCCACGTCATCAGTTATCTGAAACAGACAAGCTCCCACACAATTTTGAGAAGCGTCTACAGCCAAACAAAACTGTTTATCGTAATCAGGTGGTCTCAAAATTGGTCTAGACGCCAATCTAGATTTGAGATCCACAAAAGCCCTTTGAGCATCATCATTCCAAGAGAAAATCTTATTTTTCTTTAACAATTCATTCAAAGGAACCGTTATGTCAGCAAAATGCGGTATATATCTCCTGTAATATCCTGCCAACCCCAACAAAGATTGTACCTGTTTTTTATTCACAGGAGTAGGAAATTTCAACAACGCCTCTACTTTTTGCGTTCTAGGTTGAATTGAATTCAAACCCAAATGATGACCAAGAAAATCAATCTCAGCATTCGCAAACACACATTTCTTCAAGTTCAATTTTAAATGCGCATTCCACACTTTCATCAACACTTGCTTCAAATGCATCAAATGATTATCCCAATTTCTACTAAAAATTATCACGTCATCGAGATATGCATCACAAAATGATTCCATACCCTGAAACAACTTCCTTACCAACCTACTAAACGTAGCTGGTGCATTTCGTAAACCAAAACTCATATAGCGCCATTGAAAATGCCCATTTGGAGTCACAAATCCAGTCAAAGGAATATCCTCCTTTGCAATCGGTATTTGCCAATAACCTTTTGTCATGTCCAATTTTGTCATGTATTTAGCACCTCCCAATTTATCCAATAAAGTATCCACCCTTGGCATAGGAAATGGATCCGCCACAGTTACCATATTCAATTTTCGGAAGTCTGTGCATAACCTTCCTGACCCATCAGGTTTGGGAACCATTATAATCGGAGCCGCCCACGCGCTCTCCGATTCTTCAATGATCCCATCCTGCAACAAATCCTCAATTTCAGTTGTTACCAACCGTAATTTCTCAGGATTTAACCTGTATGGCGTCTGCCGAATAGGTCGAGCACCCTCCTGTAATTGAATCCGATGTTCAATCACGGAAGTACGTCCTGGCTTGTCACCAAAAACGTGTTGAAACTCCAACAATAGAGTCATCAACTGCTGCCTTTTCTCCACATCTAAATGATCAAGAATTACATCGTTAAAGACAACTTTTTCATTTTCAACATCTCTTCCCTGATTTGTCAAGACTACATTTATCTTCACTGCTTCATCCGTTTCCAACCCACGTGTAACATATTTTTTCAACAAATTAACATGCACTACACGTTTAGTTTTTCTCCTATCCGGAGTTCCAATGACATAATCCACTTCACCCAACCTTTTCTCTATCACATATGGACCACAGTATTTTGCCTGCAATGGTTTTCCAATCAGCGGCAACAATACCAACACCTTCTCACCAACTTCAAACACCACTTTCTTGGCTTTCTGATCATACCAATACTTCGCTTTCTCCTTTTCAATTCCTTCATTTTCATTCACCAATGCCATTGCATTACGAATTTTCTCCCTCAAATCCAAAACAAAATCAATCAAATTTCTCTGTTTTAAGTCCTTAACCCAATCATCATGCAACCATGCTTTCTTAATTAATTGCAAAGGACCTTTCACGTCTCTTCCAAACGTTAAATCAAAAGCAGAAAATCCCAAACCTTTAACCGGCACCTCTCGATAGGCAAACAGGACCCATGGAAGAATTTCATCCCAGTCTCCCTGAAATTTCTCACCCACCGCTTTTAACATGTCCTTCAACGTCCTGTGAAACCTCTCCAAACATCCGTTGGTCTGCGGGTGATACGGCGAACATTTCAGCTGCGTCACCTGACACTCATTCAAAAAAACTTGCATCACTTTAGACATAAACTCAGTTCCACAATCAGACAACAGTTCCTCCGGAAAACCAAACATTGTAAACACCTGTATTAGACATTTTGCTACTTCAATGGCACAATGCTTTTTTAAAGGAAATGCCAACGGGTAATGTGTAGCTAAATCCATTACAGTCAAGATATACTCATTTCCCGATTTCGCACATATTTTCAAGGGACCCACGATATCTACAGCCAATCTTGAAAATGGACTAGAAATCACTGGTAAGTTTATCAATGGAGCACGAACCTTCACCGCACCTTTTCCCAATCGCTGACAGACATCACAACTCCTACAATATTCCTTGATGTCCCTGAACACACCAGGCCACCAAAAATGACACAACAATCTATCAATGGTCTTTTGTGTTCCCAAATGACCACTTGACGGAATGTCATGTGCCACTTGCAGTAATTTAGTCCTTAAGGCTGTAGGTACAACAATTTGTTTTACCTCAATGCCATCAGGAACTATCTTATTTCTCCAATGTCTTACCAAGACATCATTAGAAACATCATAGTAACTCTGTTCCCTCATTGACGGATCCGATTTAGCCAACTCAAACAATGGCTCCATCGAGACATCGTTACGTTGCAATTGAATCAAATCATTTCGAGACACAATTTCTCCTATGTTTGACTTAATGATTCTATTCTCGTCAAACAATTCACTAACACCTGAAAACTCCAAATCATTTTCGACTATTTCCAACTGTGTACTAGCATGAGCGTTCACGGCATCTTCATTCCCAGTGACAACCCTATCCAATGCTGCTTGTGCTCTAGTTACCACAGAAATGTCTATAGGTCCCATGTCTGCAATATCATTACCTATGAGCACATCTACTCCTTCTGGTAACTTATCAATTAAGCCACACAACACTATTCCCTTCACTCGTTCCGAATCCAATTTAATTTCCACTAATGGAATCTCAATGGGATCTCCCACTACACCCTGAATCAACCTATTTTCCTTTGTGTCTTTAAACTCATCATTTTCTACTCTTTCCCTGCTAACCAAAGTTTGCAATGAACCTGAATCCCTCAACAACACTATCTGACGCCGTGTACCTTCATGCCCATACAACCATGCATTTGAACAAAAAGGCTTATACCTATCATGCACATGCATCGAACCTTGTGAGTTTTCAGTAAAGCAGTTGTCATTCCCCACTAACTGAACTGATTTTGGGGCAGTTTCATAATTTCGTTGTCCATTAACCTCCTGTCTACCTTTCAACTGCCAACAATTTGAAACCACGTGATTTTTTCCTCCACAAAACGCACAAGACGCTGGTGACCCCAAACTCTTAGGAAAACCCGTCTTACTTGCCTTTTTAGGTGCCCTCCAATCAGAATTCCACGGTTTGTTCTCAAATTTCGGTGTATTTGAATATTGTCCCCAATTTCCTTTTTCCATATTCAAATCCACTTTGTTTTCACCTCTGAATCCTCCAAATGTTTCCACTTTAAATGGTTTGTACAAAATAGCAAATTCATCTGCTAATTTGGCTGCTTCACTCAAACTCTCAGGTTTTTTTTCAATTACCCATCTATGAAGTTCTGTTGGCAAACAATTCACAAATTGTTCCAACTTCACAACTTCAATGAGTTTATCCACTTCTTTCGTAGCACCTTCCCCCTCAATCCAACTGTTAAATGGCAAACTCATTCGAAAAGCAAAATTTGAATATGTTTCCAAATTTCCTTTTCTCATTGTTCTGAACCGTTTTCTATAAAATTCCGGAACACGAGCATAAGCTCTCAACAATGCTTGCTTCAGAATGTCATAGTCTTGACATTCCTCCACACTGAGCTCTGAGAACACTTTCTGTGCCTTGCCAGTTAACTGAGTATGAATGAGTCCCGTCCATTTATCTTTTGGAAATTTATGTATTTGCATTGCTTTTTCAAATGCCAACAAGTAATGTTCAACATCTAATTCATCAAATTTCGGAACAAATTTTACTGCATTAGACATTCGAAAACCCTGCTCCATGTCCTCATGTTCAATTACATTATTTTCCAATTTTTTCAATTTCAACTCATGTTGTCTCACTTTATCTTTTTCTTGCACTTCCAATTCCAACTGTAGCTTACTCTGAGCTGCATCAGCTTCCACTCTCATTCTTCTCTCCAATACCTCCGCTTCCAATTTTATTCTCCTCTCCTCTGCCTCTACTCTCTCAGCTGCTGCGACAGATTCTAATTTTATTCTCCTTTCCTCTGCTTCAACTTCTACTTTGCGTTTCTCCACCACTGCTTCTGCTTCTGCTTTTATTCTCCTTTCTTCGACTTCCAATTTTCTTTCCTCCATTTCCAACTGTCTTTTATCCGCTTCAGCCTTAGCTTCTATCTGCCTTTTATCCGCTTCAGCCTTAGCTTTACGTTCCTCAGCTGCTTCTTCTAACCTTCTTGCTTCATTTTCTGCTTCTAACTTACGTTGTTCAGCTTCTAACTTAAGTTTAAACATTTCCAATTCACGCTCTTCCTTTCTCTGCTGTCTTTCTGCTTCCTCTCTCTTAAATTGTCTATCAGCCTCTTCTGCTTCCTTTGCTGCTTTTAACTCCAACGACTTGCTTTTTATTTTCCATTCCTCACTCATAGCCTTAGACGGAGATACTAACTTCGCTAACTTCTTTTGCATCTGTGCTTTACTTAAGCCTTTTGCTTCCTGACCTAAGCGTTCTAACTCAACTTTTAATTCTTCAACCGAACAGTCAAAGACATCTTCAAGCGTTAACGCTTTTGCTGCTACAGGCGACTCCATTTTGCCTGCGTATTCTCTAGTCTATTCTAGACTTACTCAAATTATTTTCAGCTCTGTTGCCAAAACTTTCACTAAGAAATTTCCTTTTCAAAGGTTTAATTTCCCCACTTTTGTCTCTAGACTCTTTTAGAAAAGTCCCTACAAAATTTTCACTTTTAGACTTTTCGAATTAACGTCACTTTTGGACGAAGCCCCCAAATGTAAGGTGCTACTATACGAATGAAGACAACTCGTTTTCTAGGGTAAAAAAGAATGTATATTATAAAACAAAATCCGTAATAGTAACACACATACAACCTTATCGAAGAACATCAGCTCCACACGTCTCCAGTTCTTGAGAACGTTGCACAGCAAACAAACAACTTGGTTGGCCACAGCGGACACGAAACCAACAGTTTAACTAGTTAACTAGACTTATCTAGTACATGGAAGTCTTGGTCAGTTCTACTGAGAATTCGACATCACACGGCAACAGGCCTAACGAAAACTGCCAAGCTTCGACGACGAATCTTTTACATTGGTTTAAATAGGAGAGAACACTCCTTCTTAACTATACCTGATATAGTTCATCAACTATCCTATTTTCTGTCTCTGTTACAGTAACGATATTCGTATATTTCTAGTAAGCATAACATCACGCCTACTTTCAATATATAGTTCAGTTCAATACTAAATATATTTAGCTTTATCCAGAATGTCTCTTCAATCTAGGACAAAGTACCGTCAACAGTGTCTCGGTTGGGAAGGTCTCCCAACAATATGGTGAATGAAATAATAAGCTGCGTCTACATGTATATGTGTATGAATGTAGGCCCTACGTATATACATATGTGTGCAGGAACGTATGCATGGTGCAGCGGTAAAGGTGTGGGATGTATGTACATCACCCACCTTTACCATTGCAGCAGAAGGTACATGTATATAGTTTCCGCAATTGCTAACATCAACGCCAGCATACTTCAGGGATCGGATTTTGGACCAGCTAATTTTATAACAAATATATAAAAACTCATCCCGGCCCACCTATCAAACAGGTAAATAAAAAATGCTGAATGCACTTATCTGCTGATACCCACCTCAAACACATTTTGTGCAACGGTCGCAGCAGAGCCATGCCATGCTCAGAGTGTGATGCAACCTGTAACTTACAATTTTACTCAAACAGGACCTATGTCTATTAGATGGTCATTAGTCAGCCACTCAGGTGTGCTGAGTGTAAATGGCTAAGATTGTCTCTGAGGCTATGTGAGTGAAAGACCCAAAACAATATGCATGTTGATTGCATGTATTACAAAAACCTCTCAATTTGTGTTTAGGAAATATTCAAAGCCTTGTAGCGCCAATGGAGGGGTCTAAATTTGATGTAGGCAGCTGCTGTGGCTCACACCCAAAGGGGTCTAAATTTGATGTAGGCACTTGCTGTGGCTCACACCCAAAAATAAAAGCCACTTTGGAAGGTGAGGGGTAGGCACACGCACGCCCTACGCACGCCCCCCTCAAAGAAGAGCAACCCTTGAAATGAACTTTGCCCAAACGCTAAATGGTCAGGCAAGAGCTGTAATGGCATGCGAGCGCAAACACTGGCTGCCTTGGCTTCCACACTAAGTGCTTGCGCGCCTTGCTGGGTGACGAAGATGGAGTTGCTGGGTTTGTAGTTGTAGGCTTGAGCCTAAAATGTGTGCCTAAGAGAAAATGGATGTATGGTCCAAAAGAAATGAATGCTTGCGTGTAATGGCCTCTACCATTAAAGTTGACCTAAGTGTAAATTGCTATACGCCAAACAAAGCACATGTAAAAGAATGCAAGTGCAGCTACTAGAGCAAAGCCTAGCCGTGTTGGACTCCAAGCTTAAATGTGAGCTATGTGAAAATGGCCAAAACAAAGGTAGCTTGATTGTAGTATGAAAAGTTGCAAAAATGGGCGCCTTGCAATGCTTGAGCAAAGATGGATGATGAGTATGGGCGGTAGATGACGGCTAGTGAGTAAAAATTGAGTGCTACATGCAAGAATTGGTAGCTTGCTTGTATAAAAATTGGCTGCACGCATATGTGTGTGAAAGGCCCAAATAGAATGCACAGCGTGCAAATAATGAATATTCAATGAGCTTTGCTAATGTGTGTAGAGTGAAAGAAGAATGAAGGGGAGGGGTAGGCACACGCACGCCCCACGCGCGCAACCCTTGGCCAAATTTAATGTGTGGTCTGTTTTGCCCGAGGCGGTCATTTGACCTTTGACCTGGCTCTCATACCCGCAGTAGGTTTGGAAGACCTCATTTGAACTTTGACCCTTTATTCGTACCCATAGCCGCCAAGCTAGGACCAGTAGCTGATATTGGCTTAAGCCAGGACCAGCTGCTGGTCCTGGCTTAAGCCACCATAAGCCTATACTTTACTACTCACGATCAAGAAGGCCCGACGCTGTCTAGTAGTAGAGCGAGCAGGCGGAACCATAAAGTCACCTGTGGAGGCCGAGGGCAGAGATCGGTGACCAGTGCAGGCCGAAGTCAAAGTAAAGATTGACAATATTTGGTAGTGATCTTCAATATCGTGACTTACATACTACTGTGGAAATATGCTTGTACTTCTTCATCGACTGTAATAAATTTGATTTGATTTGAGTTGATTCGAATCTTCTATTCTATTCTATTCTATTTACGGATTTATAAAGCGCCTCTCACAGTAGGCCTGCAACCTAATCAGAGGCGCTTCCAGTGCGAAGGGCCCTGGAAAAAAGAAAAGTCTTAAGAGAACGAGCAGAAACAGTAGTGCCCCAGATAACATCACAGCTCGAGTTATAGTAGGAAGGTCATTCCACAGCAAAGGGCCAACAGAGGCATAGGCACGATGCTGTGCTGTAGCAGTCTGAGACCGAGGAACTAGAAGGTCATGATGGTCTAAAGAGCGGAGACGACGTCCAGAGGTAGCTGAGATAAGATAAGATAAGATAAGATCATAGAGGTATAACCGTGGAGCTTAACCCAAAAACATTTTACACGTAATAAAGAGAATTTTAAACTGAATCCGAGCAGTTAAAGGAAGCCAATGAAGGTCTTCAGTCATGAAAGTCGAAATATGGGAGAAACGAGGTAGGCGGGCAATAAAACGAGCAGCTGCATTAAGTAGGCCTACTTCTCTGCGCTTAGGACAAGCCAGAACTCCCAGAAGCACCGCAACCAGTAAGTTCGATGTTTTCTTTCGAAGTCATAGTCTCTCACAACTATCCAATCGCTGGAGCAAATCAACTAGTGCCACTTACTTCCGAATAAAACCTCCTTTAGGCGAGTATATCAGGAGTGGGTCACCTGAACTGTACGCAACAAGACGTTCGCAGCCTTCGATAACCGGCGCCCAACTTACTTCTATGCATTTTAACCCGGCAGCGGCCAATTTCACTCAACTGAGCAGACGACATTTCTAGTAGCCCGTTGAGATTTAACTCAACCAATCACATCTTTACACTTCAGCACATTGTCTCAACCAACAAAAATATAATCTCCGAACCTAATCTAATATTTTATCACCAAAAATGCTGGTTATAGATGCTGGTTAATTAAATAAGTCTGGTAGATTAAATTATCCTTCCAAAACTGGCGCCTCATAACATTTAACACAGCATGAAAGGTTTAAAACACGACTATATATATAATTACATAGCCTACAGATAAGAAAGACTTGATTGGTTACAGTGAGTTAGATTAATCTTGAATAATACACTTTCCACCACTAAAAATTGACTAATAAATTTGGTTACAGCCTTACAGGTAGGCCACACAGAAAAGAATAAAAGGTTACGGACAATCACTGCCACAAGCTATCTCTCTCAGTCCCAGTGGACTTACTTTCTAGAATTGACATACGTACGAATTGGTTTTGATGCTTTATCAAAGCATAGGCTGATGCCTTGTATAATGCATATGGCGCTGTAGAAGTTTCTTCTTCTTCTTCTTCTTTCTTTTTCTTCTTCTTCTTCTTCTTCTTCTTCTTCTTCTTCTTCTTCTTCTTCTTCTTCTTCTTCTTCTTCTTCTTCTTCTTCTTCTTCTTCTTCTTCTTCTTCTTCTTCTTCTTCTTCTTCTTCTTCTTCTTCTTCTTCTTCTTCTTCTTCTTCTTCTTCTTCTTCTTCTTCTTCTTCTTCTTCTTCTTCTCTCCTCCTCCTCCTCCTCCTCTCCTTCTTCTTCTTCTTCTTCTTCTTCTTCTTCTTCTTCTTCTTCTTCTTCTTCTTCTTCTTCTTCTTCTTCTTCGCATTCTTCTTCGCATTCGCATTCTTCTTCTTCTTCTTCTTCTTCTTCTTCTTCTTCTTCTTCTTCTTCTTCTTCTTCTTCTTCTTCTTCTTCTTCTTCTTCGCATTCTTCTTCGCATTCTTCTTCGCATTCTTCTTCGCATTCTTCTTCGCATTCTTCTTCTTCTTCTTCTTCTTCTTATTCTTCTTCGCATTCTTCTTCGCATTCTTCTTCGCATTCTTCGCATTCTTCTTCGCATTCTTCTTCGCATTCTTCGCATTCTTCTTCGCATTCTTCTTCGCATTCTTCTTCTTCTTCGCATTCTTTTTCTATTATTGTCATTATTATTACAGCTTTTGCTATTGTCCTTTAGTACATATTTTCCAGCTTCTTTCATAAAATGCTCATGTTATGTAGTGATGCTCATGCTGTGAAACATGGTCTGCGCCTTTAAATTTCTGCAGACACCCTTGCTCTACAATAATCTGACACTTATGATAGTGGTCTTCTTGCCCATATTACACAACAATGTCTGTTTCATTAGCATCGGATTGCTATGCCCTGAATTTCGATCTCTCTTTATTGCTAAACTTGTTTAACGATTTCCCTTATCGTCGACCATGGATTAATGAATTGATTAAGTGTCGCAACAGAAGTTCTTAAATCAAATGAAGCCTCCTACCGTAGAAACTTCGCTGGTTGCTCTCCTACTGATCTGCGAGTTAAACTACTGACATCAGTCAAATAAGAACAGAACAATAAACTTGTCCTCCGTTATACGCCTTATATAATGCACGTGTTATCATTCTTCTGCTGTCGCACTGAAGTTTGATCCGCTCCAGAGTTGTTGAAAGCGATATTTATCAAGGTACTATGCCATTCTCAGGAAGTTCGAAATAAACAGTCTTAGGTCCTTTGTCTAATGCACAAGGCATCAACTGATAGCAAAGAAAACCAAGCCGTAGTTCAGGTCAATATCCTGGAGATCAATGCACTAAGACAGGCAAAGCGACTGAGCAGAGCGAAAAGATACAGGCAGAGAGAGTTCGAAGGTCGAGCAGCCATGAAAGCGTGTCCACTAAGAACAGTTCAAGGCTTATGTATAACGGCAGAAAGCTGATAAAATGATCTGGTAAAATAATTACAAGTCAGTTAAATAAAGACTGGTTTAAATATACTGTTGTTGGCCAGAGTTCAATGTTAATAAACCATGAACTCCATTTGAAACAAATTTCTTTGCTGAACAGGAAGCCAATGCAAAGATTTGAGAACAGGCGTTAAATCACTATGATATGACAGTTATGGCTCCAACCAAAGAGTTCTGAACTCTTTAAACTTTCATCATGGTCGACTTTGTGATTCCAACTAGATGCGACTTGCAGCAATCAAGGGAAAATTGAGACCAGTGCGTATACCAGAGATCTATATCTGTGAAGTAGTGGTAAAATGAAAAGCCTAATTCTTCGTATGTCACCAATGCGCATAATACGAGGACTTACTAATAGCATCTACATTGACAATGTTACTCAAAATAATTGCAATTTTAATTGCAAATTTATCTAGCGCACTTTAAAGAGACTCATCAGAGGCGCTCCCGAAATGACACAACGAAACCACGATCGAGCAGAATGGTCTTCAAGCGCTTGCAGAAAAGAGACAGAGAGGTATATGAATTTATGTCGGAGGTTGTTAGGCAACATGTTCCAGGAAGACTGGACTACCACAGCAACACTTCTAGACTGGATCGTGGAAGTCCGGGCGGTGGAAATATCAAGTCGGCTTGCACAGCAGAGCGAAGAGATCTGCGACCAAGCGTGGAAAGATTACGGCGCCAAGCTTCTTGAGATAGGCTGTAGAATCAAAGCCCAGGCACAAGTATAAGCCTTTCAACAGCCATTTACCAACAGCAAGGTACTCATCACGAGATACTGAGAAGTAACGTTCACGCACGTTAGATATAACGGAGTAAGAGCAGGGGTGCAAAAAACCAAACTTTTTCCAAAATGAAAAGTTGGTTTTTTGGTTTTTTGGTTTTATTTGGTTTTTTGGTTTTTTGGTTTTTTGGTTCTAAGAATTTCCTATTTCGGATCATAGAACTCATAAAAATGGCATAATACCATTCAAATTAATCAGATTCATATAAATGAAATTAACTAGAACAGTTGAACCGTAGAATGTCATAAAACGAAGTTAACAAAGACCATACAACAATTGTCAAGAGAGTTGAAGAGACGACTTTTTGGCATTTATAATTTTAAAATTTGTAAAAAACCAAAAAAACAAAATTTGCGGTTTCTTGGTTTTTTTGGTTTTTAAAAAAACCCAAAAAAACCAAAAACCAAAAAACCAAGCCTTTAACAGCCCTGAGTAAGAGTGACGACACTTGCTTAGATTTCTTGTTTATCACTATAGTTAGTCTAGTCTTAGGGGCTAAATGATGCCGTGACACGACGTTTTTGATGAAGAGCAGTCTCCTCAAAGTCTAGTACTGTTAATGTTATACCCTAGAAGCTGATTACATATCAAATCAAAATCAAATCTTCTTTTATTGCAACCAAGTTAAAAAATAAAACATCCTTGCACACAGAAAGGGGTACTATTTTGGCAAACAAAGGGAAACCCAGAAGGGATAAAGGAATCCCGCTGAGCAGGGCCACCCTAATAGCAGTTACAGGAAAAATCATCAAGATGGTCAACACAGTAAACAAAATATTCAAAGCTAACGGCTGATCCCCAAAGTCCAATACAAACAAATAATCAATTGTAAACCTATTAGAAAAAGTCTACACTTCAAATTAGCAAAATACTATAGATAATTCTTAACTAAGAACTTAACTATTATCTTAACTACACGCGGCTATTTACACTTTATGAAAATTACTAATTTATAACGTGGAAGAGAGTAATGAAGTACGAAATCTCTTTTTAAAGGTTAATAGATTATTGGTGAGACGTATTACCAGTGGTATTTTATTCCATACCTGAGTACCATATGACTTGATTGTGAAACGCCTGGTGTTAGTGTGAGCTGAGACAGGGCGGTAAGCTGAGTTGTTCCTAGTAGCGTACGAATGGATGTCAGAGGCATGCTGGAGGAAGTCCTTAAATATGGAGGGGAGGAGCCCATGTTCAAGCCGATAATAGAATTCACCTATTTGAAAGTCTTTGATCTGGTCGATTCTCAGTAATCTTAGTTCGGTAAAGGATGGGCCTGAATGTTCCCATTTCTTAATGCCTGCAACTAAACGAACAGCCCTCTTCTGCAGGATAATTAATCTGCTCAATCTCGAGGCGTATGTCGAAGCCCACACCATATTACAATAGGTGAGGTAGGGGTAAATAAGAGATGCTGACAGAGGCGGATCTACAATTTTGGGTGGGACCTGAAGCTTGAACTGTTATGGGGGTCCCATTGCAACTGGTTGCAGACATAACCCCCGGACATAATCCCTCTTCTGTGCAATTAGCCTGTTTCTGCATTTAATTGATAAACCTTAATTGGCCAGTTTTGTTAGTTGTGTCAGCTCGTTAATGTCGTGAGGGCCTAAGGTATAGACTTGTTAATTTCATTCAGGTCTAAACTTAAGACTATTACGTTCTAAAGATCAGATTTGTTAATGTCGTTTAGGTCTTAAGTTTTGTTAATGTCGTTCACTTCTAAAATTAAATCTACAATGAACGAATGGTCAGTGAGATGGAACGATCGGCGAGATGGAACAAAATCCATCGAGGATAGACTTAGACACATTTTATAATGTGGTGCCCAAAATGGGCACTACAGCTACGAGAAACGTTAATTTTATGTACTCTTGGGCTAATTGTTACTTTGCCGTTGATTGGTAACAATTTTGGACAAATTGAGAGTATAAACACTATAGGCTATAATAAACTTTTCCAGTGGAATCAAAATATATTCTACTAGATGCTACTGGATATATTGTGTAAGTTTATCTATCTTACTTGGCTGGTGTTAGCCCTGGTGGGGTCGTTATTTCCTAGAATGGAAGATTATGTCCTAGCCTGGGGGATAATGTCCGTCGGATTATGTCCGGGGGATTATGCCCGGGGTCTTATGTCCAGGGGATTTTGTCCAGGGGAACTATGTCCGTCTACCTTTGAAACTACTAGACTATACACGGAAGATGCTTATGAGAATACATTTTATTACATCATACATTTACAAAATATTTTTTTGGCTTTTCTAGCAACATATTCAAGCAAAGTTTCGTCAAATGAGAGCTTTCTTCCAATATCATTTTCTATAGACAATATACATAAAGAATTTAAGTGTTCTTCAGTCATGGTAGCCCGAGATTTGTTCCTTACAAAGAATAACTTTGGAAAATTCCTTTTTGCTTCACAGCTCGTTATAGGCATTCTCAAGTAGGCCTACAGCTTAAGCGCAGTAGAAAATTGTGGAACACATCAACTAGGCGCTGATCACAAATAAGCTGAGCATTGAATTTTAGATGGCGTGTTTTCTTCTGCCTTCTGGGATTTCCTAAGATGCAAAAATTCTTTGAATTGATGACACTCGTTTACTAATTTGCGGTCGTTAGCAACTTTGTAATAGGCTACGATATCATCAGTTTAAGACTGTCTTCGGGGCCCATGAGGCTCTGAAGCTTGACCTTCGTTAGTTTCTCAGTAGATCCGCCTCTGTATGCTCGCAGTTACACATATAAATAAACGAGTATGTATGTGCGTATGCATACCTGCAGGCCTATGTGGTGGGATATGTTAAATAATAATAATAATAATAATAATAATAATAATAATAATAATAATAATAATAATAATAATAATAATAATAATAATAATAATAATAATAATAATAATAATAATAATAATAATAATAATAATAATAATAATAATAATAATAATAATAATAATAATAATAATAATAATAATAATAATAATATCATTTCTTTATCATTTCTTTATTGAAGCGCCTGACAAACCCACTGCGCTGTACATTTACATGTTATGACAATTAAGCAATTCACAAGAACACAAATGACAGAAGACATGAATCTTAACTAGGCCTACTAACAGAACAGACAGCCTGCAATAACATGATGATTAAAATCTGAAACAGCTCTAATTACGAGAAATATAACGTGCCGAAGTTTTTTCATGCACGGATCAAGTGAAACCTCTGTAGACTTATAAGGTGAGCCACTTGAGGAAAAGTAAAAGTATAACAACAGCCACTGCGAGGATGAGAGTTGTCATTGATGATGAATTGCCATTTTCTGAGGTTATCCTCGTCTTCAGCGGAAAATAGACGCGATCCATTATCGTTAGGATGGCATCTCTGGCTCCGGGCCAAGCCCCATGGCCCATGACACGGTAGTGACTCGGAATGGTAGGCCCGAAAAATATTGCCAAAG
Organism: Aporrectodea caliginosa; assembly: GCA_020284085.1. Taxonomy (NCBI): domain Eukaryota; kingdom Metazoa; phylum Annelida; class Clitellata; order Crassiclitellata; family Lumbricidae; genus Aporrectodea; species Aporrectodea caliginosa. Next base: position 488,014 of record JACEVL010000842.1, read on the forward strand.
CTAGTCTTGGATCCCTCAGTAGTAGACGAACTGCAATAAGAAAAGGAACACCGTCAACATTTAAAATGTACCTACATCAGATCGCCCGCCTGGGTTGTCCCTTTATTTTCAACCCTGCCAACATGATCACATGAATGAGCCACGTTAAGAATTTAGCACAGCACATGAGGTCAGCTATTCACATTTATATATATATATATATATATATATATATATATATAATTTTGAAAAGCAGTAAATACTATCAGAAAGCCTTCACCAATTTCATAGACTTTCAACAAGCTTTCAACAGTAACTTATATATGGTATAGCCTATGAGGACGTGAAGAGTGATGGAAAACGCAGGATAGGCTAACTTGAGAGACTAGAAACTGAATAGTCCTGCAAGAAATTACTAAAGCGATAGACAAAACCAGTAGAATGATGCAAGTAGCCTATATCTGAAATCATGACTCTCAACAACCAGAGACGCCAATAAATATCAACGTCATGGGTGAAACTATTGGCGTTAACTTCAGCCTCTCTTTGCCTCTTTCCCGCAGGCGCCTGAAGACCATTTTCTTCGATCGTGGACGAAAGAAAAGGGCCCAAAAACAGAACCTTGCGGAACACCACAGGTGAGATTGACATGAGGTTTCCGAATTCCGATGCTTTAAAGGAGATAGAGAGGGAAGAGAGATAGGAATGAATCTAGAGGAGAGCAATGTCAGTAAAACGGAATTAGGTAGACAGTTTTTGAAGTAGAATGTTGTGAGAGGGAAGTGAGTAACCTTTCAGTTGAGTGCCGCTTGGTAAAACATGACTGGTGGGGTTAAGGAGTGAGCTGGAAGTCGGGTAGTCATTGTTCCGTGACAGGACATGCGTTCATTTAGTTTAGAGATGAATGACAGGTTGGAGACAGTCGGTAATTAAAAAGGGTTTCCTTTTCGGGTGATGGTTTCTTGAGGAGTGAATTGACTAAAGAGTGTTTGAAGAAGAGACGGAAATTGTCATAGATAGGGAAAGGTTATTTTTGCTAATGATGGGAACAAGGATAGATGCGCAGTCTTTCAACAAGAATGTAGGTATAGGATCGAGTTCGCATTGCTTGCTTGCAGGCCAGAAAAGATTGTAATATTCCAGAACCCTCTATTGCCCTCATCCTTGACTACGCATCCATCCTCACATTCTCGAGAGAAAGAAGCATAGATAGAACTCTATTTCAATTTTTACGGCACTCAGAAAATAAAGTAGGCCTAATAATAAATTTGACGCCATGCTACAAGTTAACCTTTTTTGAAGCTCAAAGTCTATTGCGAGAACTATGACAGGTCTTCAGATGATGGTGATGTACCTACACACGTCAAGCTTGCATCCACACAGTTCAGCTAGTTCATCCATGTAAGGTATGTAGTCGACTTGAATCGTGTGTCGAGTCGAAGCAACGTATCGTCCCAACAGTTTTTCTCTTTTCTGCTTGATATTCGCCCACATGACATCAGCAGATGGCAGGCAAACATGTCCCTGAATTCAGAATTTGAAACAGATTCTTAATTAACGGTTACAGCAACGACTTCTTTACAGCAACGACTTCGTTAAACTTGTGTCGGATCAATATTCCGAAGAATTATTTTTCCTATAGTGGATTTTCAGAGAGAGATAATTATATATAAATTCCTCTTTGCAAGTATTTACAGTAAGGAAATGTTTCTAAAGGGCACAAGACTTGAAATCTAGTTTATGAATTATTTCTGACCTTCAGAATTCATTGATGTATATATGTATAGGGACGCGGTGGTGTAGCGGTATGTTCTGTGCCTTGTAACCGTAGGGTCGCTGGTTCTAATCTACCTCTAGCCACTGCTTAGCGACATTGGACAAGTTGCTCACACACAATAATTGTCTGTGAGGAAGGCAACGGGAAACCACCTCACTCAACTCATCCCCGGGTGGCATAAAAGCCAATGGACCTGCCTTCGGGCATCATCATCGTCGTCGTCGTCGTCGTCATCATCATCACCAATCATCATCACCAATCATCATCCATCATCATCATCATCATCATCATCATCATCATCATCATCATCATCATCATCATCATCATCATCATCATCATCATCATCATCATCATCATCATCGTCGTCGTCGTCGTCGTCGTCGTCATCATCATCATCATCATCATCATCATCATCATCATATGTATACAAGTACATGTATATGCACAAAGACACTTGTAATATAGTCTTTTAAATACATCTCGAATCCTAGTGAACTAGCACACAATTATTGGAACAAAATTGGACAACAAAGTTGGTTGAACGTTGTCCCAAACTTGCGCCTGCTGGCTTGGATATAGCATTTCATTATTCAACTTTTCACTCCTTATTTTACTCAAGAAAATATGCAAGAGTTACCTTGAATACGCGTGTGGCCCACCGACTCTGCATTTCAGACATTGGCATTACTCCTCCAATAGGCTGGAAACAGCCAATCACGGCAATTGTAGAGGGTGAGATGTCTGGTGGAAATACGTACTTGTACAGGTTGACCTCATTATCCCTGACCTCGAACGCCTTGTGATCGATGAAAGGAAAGCCAAACAGATATCCGGTGGCGCAGATGATGGCATCGATGTTTTCAGCAACCGATCCATCCTCGAACTCCACCGATCGACCATTCAATCGACGAATATCTGATTTCACGATGATACTTCCAGCGATCACTCGGTTAGGCAGCTCGTCACTGATCGTCGGATGTTGCGCTGTGAAGCGATGTTGAGGTTTGAGTCCGTAGATGGCGTGATTGAAGTGTTTATTGAGTTGGCTTTCTACTAGGAAGTTAACAAAGCTTGCGGGCATAAGGCTTCTGGTCATTTGCTTGAAGCGAGTGAACTGAACGACATTTGGAAGACCGTTGTCCAAGACTCGTCTTGCAATCCAAGCTCCGCGTCTGGTGCTGAGATAAACCTGCAGTGCAAAATTTTTTATTCGCTTCACTTTCCGTTAAAACAAACAGGTTGGGGAAGACTCTTAGAGAGCCAGAGACGAAAATCTATTCACAACTTTGAAGGGGGGGGGGCAGATTCTGCAAGGGCCGGATTTGAGGGGACAGAAGGGCTTAAGTCAGAACTTTGAGGGGGACAGTCCCCCTATGTCCCCGCCATGATTTACGCCACTGTAGAGACCTACGATTACTACAATTACTATAACTACCGAACAGTAATAGTAGGTATGCGAAAAGAGTACAATGACTGCATTGTTCACATGGTTCGTCATGCAGTTCACTCGCTTTTATGAACTGACCAGTAGCCTTATGCCCGCACTAGTGCCCTAGTCGATTAGTAGCGCGGCGTTTCTACAGTTCTTGGAGTAGGCCTACGTGGCTACATCACAGTCTTCTGTTGCTAACAGTCTCTCTTTTTCTGTGCAGCTTGCTACCAAAGAATTTTCATCTTTCTTGGCCTCAGCTTGTGTGAGAGGCCTCATTTAACACAAAACTGTCTTCCTCATTTGTGAACCATGCGGCCATTGTACTCTTTTCACATACCTACAGTATTCGGTAGTCTTAGTAGTCGTTGTAGGCTTCATATTATATCCATTGCTGAAAGCAGTTAGACATTTGGAGTTTACATTACGAATTTACGATTAAAGTTACGACTACGTTTACGAAGGTATCTTCTTAAATTGTTTACACGCTTCTATAAACGGACTTCTCAGAAATGTGGCACAGGTTGACTGAAGCTCAAAATAGATTGCAGCTATTACTTTCTGAGCACATAATTCTATGTGACGCTGCATAATCGTAACGTATCGTAACTGAGAATTTATAAAGCGCTTCTTACAGTACAGGCTATTCAGAGGTGCTCTCAGCGTGACAGCCCCGACGAAATAAGAACGTCTTCAAGCAGCGGAGGGATCTGGGTGGAACTCCAGCCAAATCTTACTGCGGATTGAGGGGGAAGGTCGTTCCATAAAGAGGTTAATTAGAACCTGCTACTTTACTTTCGGCGGCAGAAAACATCGCAATTAAATTTTTTCAGTTTCGGAACGACAGAGTGAGATGTTGGGTAATTGACGTTACAAACAACAGAAGTTTGTTGATCTCTCTCTGAGTGATTGTAATTTGTCGATCTATCTGCAGTGTGGTCATGGGATTTATCAAACCTACCTGATCGCTAATTCTGCTTAGTTCCACAGCAACGTCTGCACCAGAATTCCCGATGCCGACCACGACAACTCGCTTTCCTTCGTAACCTCGATGGTCGGTGTAGTCATGGCTGTGGAAGATCTCTCCTTCGAATTCTTCTTGTCCCTGGAAGCGTGGCATTTTCTTCTCAGCGTGGTGGCCTGTGCAGACCATCACACCGTCAAACTCCTCTGTTCTGGTCAAACCCGAATCCAGGTCTTTTATTTCCAACTTCCATCGACCGCTTTCTTCGAAATTCTCCACTTGACTCACTCTCTTGATCTCAGTTCGGAAGTGTATGTATTTGTTTAAGTCGAAGTTTTCTGCATAGAGTCGGAAGTAGCTGAGAACTTTCTTATTGTGCATGTAGTTTGGATAATCATCTGGAACTAGGAAGTCGCTGTAGAAACTCATTTCTTTGCTCGTGTTGATGATGGTGGATTTCATGACAGTTGATCGGCCATCTGTGGGATTTTCCCTCCAGTTCCATAATCCACCAATGTCTTCCGTTCTTTCGAAGCAAACGGGTTGCAGTCCCTCATCCAGGCAGCACTTGATGGCCGGGAGACCGCTGGCGCCTGCTCCTATTATCGCTATCTTCATCGTAGGTAGACCTAAAAAGGTGATAGCATACGCAGTAGGCCTACGTCAGAAACCCATATTCTTTACTTCTCTAGTTATCATTGCGTGTGTAGGTCTATGTAAACATAGATGTGCATATGTTTGTATGTTTGGTACATATTTATACACATGCATGGATGCATGAATAGTTGAATACATAGACCTACATACATCAGTATTACAGCTACGCATACATCATCCGTACGTAGGCCTACATGTTGCTTATGTATCTAGTCACTTACCATACCGCCTGCTAAGTACCTCGCACAAGCTCTGCCTGAGCCAACCCGAATGCTATTGAAGCAATAACAATGTCATGTAAGCAGGGCCGGATTAAGACTTTCGGGGGCCCTAAGCCACGGGCCGGGTTAGGACATCCGGGGGCCCTAACCGGAAAGCCATGCAAAATTTTTTCCCCAGAGTTGGAGAAAAACCATGTTTATTACTTTGAACAATTTCTGATGACCTTTTCTGGCTTTCCGTCTTTTTTCCAGAAGAAAATTGTCAAATAGGACCTTTCTACCATCTGATTTATTATTTCCTGACAGTTGGGCCCCTCAAAACGTTGTGGGGCCCTAAGCCAAGTCAAATAGGACCTTTGTACCATCTGATTTTATATTTCCTAACAGTTGGGGCCCTCAAAACGTTGTGGGGCCCTAAGCCATGTCAAATACGACCTTTGTACCATCTGATTTTATATTTCCTGACAGTTGGGGGCCCTCAAAACGTTGTGGGGCCCTAAGCCATGGCTTATTTCGCTTATAGGTTAATCCGGCTCTGCATGTAAGTACAGGAAGTTAATCAATAAGCGAATAGTGCTTACATAATATCGTTTATTTAACGACGCCGTCATGTCGCTCAGGGGCCGCGTTTATGAGACGGTCGTAACTCTAGGCTAGTAGCTGAGACGGTCGTAACTCTAGGTTAGCAGCCTAAGCCGGACTAGGCAGTCCGAGACTTGAAACCATCGGCAAACGGTGTGCAGTCCGAGACCAAAATGGGCGCGCATGGTCAAACTAAAATTGGCGTGGTAAAAAAACAGCGTCAATAGTTTATGTGATTATGACTTATCGCGCATACGCAGAAGTATTTATAGGCAAATTGCGGCCTCGTGCATAATTCGAGCAGCTTGGACAGAAACAAATCCAGTTGTTGATTATGCGTATTTATATCGCAGATTATCTGTTTAAACAGAAAATAATGTCACTGTTTATGACAATATTACAATCCTTGGAAAAATAACTAATGAAAAAATAAAGGTTGTCTTTCACAAAACACATTCAACTGTGAATAAGTCCATGTAGGCCTAGTGTTTTTCCTGAATGGCCAAAGGAAACGAGTCCTCACGTGTCGCGTCGAATGCTACATCCTTAGCTAATTCGTCACAAATTATTAACAATTTGTGAAAAGCATCGTAAAGTTCAACGTCCGAGAACGAGTCGTGTGGATTTCGGCGGTCCCTAAACATTCTTTGACTTCCTAAACTTCTTCTAAGCCGACGATTCACAACAGCCGCCATCTTTCTGCTCGTTATTGTCCGGACTAGGCAATCAACGCCTGGCTGTTCGCAGACGTAGTCTTAGTCTGGACTAAGCGCAATAAGACGTCGCCATGCACACCGATCTATTTTGCTACTCGGGTTTAAAGCCAAATCTAGTCCGGACTAGAAATTACGACCGTCTTACGACCGTCTCATACACGCAGCCGCCGATATCTAGAAGGGCTACCAATGACGAGCTTCCCAAATACACCCAGAGCCCAAATGACGAATTCCCATAAGTTACAGTCGATAATACATGTAGACTGAAGAGTTCCTGGACACAAAAAAGGAGCGACGAGAGATGACGAGGCTCGCAACACACGAACGCAACACCAAAGCAATCGTTCGCAGATGGCATAGTCATCCGTACATTCCTTAGCCACCAGCTAGCCTATAGGTCTGTACGCATGGAGGATGACATTCAGCCTCTCAGCCTCTCAGCCTACCAATTGGTAGCAGAACCTCTCAACTGTAGATTGGTCCATGGACTCTTGGCAGAGGCGGCGATCTTGTCTGAGAGGTGGGGGGGACACTTTTGAAATAGCTAAAAAATGTATTCGCGCGTGAGCGCGGGAAAAAATTTTTGACCTCTTTTTGTGCACACAAAAAGTATTATAAAATCAAGTGGTAGACACTTCATAACGGCATGTAGATAATTATAGGCCCTATATTTCATCCAATTGCATAATCATATGCAAACTCAAATCAAAAGTGAACTGATTTTATTAGTTGGTAACACTTTAGCATAGGCTACTGAAAAATGCCACTTAGTCTAATGCGCTATAAACTCTATGGACTTACAACACTACGGAGTTTACTACTTTTCGCAATAGAACAAAAGAAGTTCTTCCTATTATCGCTTCTCGAAATCAAATGTTCTTCCAGCTCAACCAAGTTCAAGCTGTCTAAAATATGTTTATGTGTGTGTGACAAACCGCCACCGAGCTTAATCTTGCCTGATCTATTGTAGGCCTACTTCACAACCAACTCCATAAAAAATTTGTAGTCCTACACGAAGTAAGGGAAGAAATTAGAGAGGTATTTATTTAGTCCAGATCTTCAGCAAATCAATGCAGACTGGAGAAGTACCAAGGGATTGCCTTCTCCTTTCTGGCAGGTTACCAGAAAACCCCAAATAGGGTTATCAAGCTGGCCAGTGACTGTGGCCACTGGCGAAATGCTTGGTTGTTGAGAACTGTTAGATTTTTTTAAACCTAAATAAGTAAAATTTATGCATTATTTTCAGCTTCGTATTTAATCGCAGCCTGTAGGCCTATCTTCAGCACGCGAGCTTTTCAACAAAATTTAAACCAATCAAAAAACATTCCTATAGGCCTACGTAGCAAATTTTATAGAACTATGGCGAATATAAAAATTTATTATGTAATAATAATTAATGAGATTTAGAAGTTCGAACTAATTATTCCTCTCACTGAATCAGATAATTCAGTAGATTCACAAACTCAATTTACCTTTTTTTAACAAAGCTGTCCATCGGTCCCTTGCTTGCTTGGATCACTTAGGCCTATAGGCCTACGAGGCGATTTAGCTCTTTTCATGACGCTCCGTGACAATAGAATGTACGAAGTTCGGAGACAATGATTTAAGTTGAAATTATTAAGCATTTTTAGTGCCTCTTCTTTAATATCAACAATAAAACACGACTAATTATTAACAGATTGCAAACACCAGTGGTGGCCAAACTGCGGCACGCTTGGTATTTGTGGCACGCCAGCCTCTGATGAGTAACACCAGAGACGGGTTTAGTACTGGCGATATAGGCGGCTGCGTAGAGCGGCATTTTTCAAAGGGCGGCAAATTCCGAAAAAATACATGATGGTCACTTCCGTCAAAAAGATGTCATTTATGAGTAAGGGGTGTCATTTTTGTCCTTGCCTATAACACACAACTGTAAAAATTGTTAAAGGCCGTCAATCAGTGGCACGGAAGACCTTGCAATTTTCGTTAAAAAATTCCAATGGTTTTCGTAGTTTTGAATTTTATCTATGTACATGTAGAATCTTAGGCGCCTCTGTAGCTCCGTAGCTGCAGCAACCAAGGGCCTGGTCGGCTTCGCTCTTATACCAGGGGACCGTGGCCTGGTTGATCGACGGCTGCAGACGAGCACAGCACACGAGCTCAAAGAGGGCAGCCGAAAGGCTCTTCAGTCGGCAGGCAGTCAAAGTCCACTTTCTCAACAGTATATTTATGCTATGCAGAGATATTCAGTCGAACTTGTTCCCATTATAGGGTCGTAGGATGGGAACAAAGAAACACACTGCATGATAACAAACAAAACTCAGTAATTCTTGTAAGTTGTTGGTGGCAACGTGTGACGTGTAAGCTGCCTGGTCTCATTGGTCAAGTTTGCACTTGTATTTAACAAACATAGCAGTCAAATTCTTTTAAAAATTTGGGGAGGACAACTGTATACTGTGTCCCCTCCACTGTTAAAGGTGGGGGGGGGACATGTCCCCCTCGTCCCCCCCGGGATCGCCGCCTCTGACTCTTGGCCTATCCAACTGGGCCTTGACACTGTCCTACTAGTAACCTGAACTTCTCACAGAGGAAGAGTCCACTGGCGCAACGCGAGACTTCGTTTACAATCGCCCGAACACCAATCAAACACTCAAACACGATGGGGAAAGAGAGAAATAACTCCAAAAGTGCAGGCTGGTCCACATTTATAATGATCGAAAAATACAGAGCAAAATCCGCAGGTGACCAACTAATTGATCAACTACGGCACACTATGGAAACATGCGATCAATTTGACTACGTGCGCCGTGATGTGTATTATAACTATTATTTTATGTAGGCCTACTTGCCTATACTTACTTGTACGTACACACATACATTGACACATCAATACGTACACGACTTACATGCATACATACACACATATGAAATTATACATAGGCCTACTAACATAGGCCTACATACACACATATACATACATACATGCATATTTGTTATTTGATGCATACATGCATGGGTCTACAAAACTCTACATGTATAGTATAGGGCCTACATAGGTCAACACAGGCCTAATACTCTACATGTATAGTATAGGGCCTACATAGGTCAGCATAGGCCTATGTATAAATAGGGCCTACATAGGGCCTACATGTTCGCTGAAGGATAACCAAGGGAGTTACATGCTGCAACACCGGGCGTGCGAACTGAACAGCTGTACTGGATGCAAACGCTGTCCAAATACACTGTAGCGAGTCTGTTAAATTAATTTTTCACTAATTTCAGCAGCCGAAACTCAATCTGTGATTTTAGTAAGCATAGCCTAAACTTGGCACTCACCAGTTAAAGAGCTCTGTTGTCCAACGTAGGTAAGCTTATCAAACAGGATTGACCAATTAATTAACAGTTTCACTTTTATAAACAAATGCAGGTGGAAAAACTGAACCGACTGTAGTTGTAAATCCAAGTTCTGTGATGCCTTAACTTATTGCAAAGATTCTTTCGACTCTACAGTCTACACGCTCTCAGACAAACAGCTTCCGTAGCTTATATACAATATAAACTCAAAGACTAGTTTGCTTTAATATGACCTTGTCCAAACTATTTATCATGGCAGCTAAGGGTGACAAACAAGGACAAGGTTTTCTGCAGCTCCAGTGGGCCAACATTTAACGCTGACAGTGGCGTGGTAACCTATACCGTACTGAGCTCCATCATCCATGCCAAACATTATCAGACTACTTAGGTGACTCGATAAACGTATTTGTGCCACGTTTTGAAATAATAGAGCAAGCAGCTCTTTCCAATATCGGATTCAGTTGTAGCCTACTGTAGAACGCATGCAGTTGTGCTGTCCTGAAGTGTTTTACAAAGACAATGTCCAGAACTATCAGAAGACCAAAGGGTAGCCTATTAAACAAATGCTACAACAGACGTCATTCTAATCGCACACCATCCAACCGTTGAATAGATTTGTAGAAAGCGCTCTATATATATATATATATATATATATATATATATATATATATAGGCTTAGGTGGTTGTGATAGTGCCGCTCAATACATCGCTGACAATATGGCGATGCGATGATTTTAAGTTGGAGGACGAAGCCACGGATATCAGTGCCAGATCCAGCGGATAAAATCCAAACATTTTGTAATGATGAAACATCTCTTTTCAACATCATTACCGAATATCTATATTTTTGTTAGGGGTCGTCCATTAATTATGTCAACAAAATAGGGGAGGAGGGGTTTGGAAAAGTTTGACAGTTGTTGACAAGGGGGAGGAGGGTTCGGTACAAGTTGACGTCAAGAAATTTTTCTCCAATAAATCAACAAAAACCCTTCCAAATCGTAGCGAAAACATTAAGAATAAGAAATGCTAAAAATGTATAAAATGCTTAATGTTTAATAGGCCTACTACTAAAATGCTGGTAATAAACTAAACTCATATAGGCTATTTTGAAATTCGAGATTGCATTTTTTAGTGTGAAAATTTAAAAAAAAATGATTCTACATGTATTGAGGCATTTTGTTTCTTTTTGTAGGGGCGGGGGTTCTGGGATAGTTGACATAATTTGTAGGGGTCCGTCAATGTTTGACAGTTGTTGACAAGGGGGGCAGAGGGTAAAAAACTGCCTAAAATTTGTTGACATAATTAATGGACGACCCCTTATAAGTATTCGCAGATTGCATAATTAGGCCTATATGTCCTGTGCAAAAAGAATATTTCTTCTAACAGATGGCTACAGATTTTCGAAGTTAACTGTTGCTTAACCTTTGGTGTTCATTTAACAACACTTAGTTGACCTCTACGCGTACTTTGCTCGATTCTTAGCGGTTCGGAGTCTTCGGACTTCTATGACCGAGTCTACGTTTTCTGAGATCTGCGTTAGGCCTACAGTTCGCCAGTGGTGACTATATGCATGTATGCAAGTAGGCTATGAGTATACGTAGCCTATGTATCATGTATGAGAGCACTTGTATCGCGCCGATATTGCTTTAGGCTACATATATTTTACTACCATCAGGTCGTTAAAGGGCTAAAGGGCGCGATACAAGTGGTCTCATACATACGTATATATCCATAACTCACAAGGGCGCTGTAGCCTACTATCTGTACAGTAGGCCTGGGACTATTAGTCCCGGAGTAGGCCTACATGTACCTTCTCACCTAGTGATGAATTTTCTGTCCGAAAGACTTTAGTACCTCTTTGCTAAAAAAAACGTTAGGCCTACCTTGAGGATGTTCAGGTAGGGCCTACTTAAAAGGCATTGAATTAAGTAGTGACGACATTTAACATCATAATTAGGCCTAGCCTATAGGCTAGCACATATATAGCGTCTGATTTACGTTTTGAGCGGTGCTATATAAATATCCATTAAACGCCTTTTGAATCATTCTGAGACTGACTTTACCAGCATGCCAACATGCAGCCCATACATACCCGTGTAGAGCCCACTAGAGTCCCAACTAAATTGATGCCTATGAAAATGCTGGCAGGAGAATTCCTACTCTTGGACACAATCACATCAACAAGTCAATCAATTTGGCTTACATTCAGTAGCGGCGCCAGGATTTCAGGTTTGGGGGGCTAAAACCCCAATTCCTTCCCTTTCTCCCCTCCTCTCTGGCATTGGCAGTGATTCCCCACTTTTATTTGGGGGGGGGGCTGACCCGCCGATAGGAGGGGGGGGCTTCAGCCCAACTTAGCTCCATGCTGGCGCCGCCACTGCTTACATTCTGTTCAGCTGGGAGAATGCCGGGGATCGTTCAAAGCATGTATTTTTTCAATCAACGAGGTGCAGAATATTCTTTCATTTTAAAAGGACTTGTAGGATTTAGAGCTCCATACAGGCCTATACATGCATGTATAGCCTAGGCCCTATACCTTTTTTGTCTCTAGTATAAAGTTACATTTTATGAGAAGGCAAGGATCAGGATTCTCAGTTGCGATATTCTAGTATGGCTATAGGCCTACCGATAGGCCTACTTGTGGGTGCATGTTTTTGTACGCATACATTGGTGATTAATTAGGGAGGAACAGATGTTACATGTTAGGCCTACATGTAGCATTGTAGCTCTAAGACTACGGGGCCATCCAGTTACAGTAGTACACGTATGTACGCAGAAATCCGGAAAAATTTACCCCTCCCATCCCTGTACGCACTTGTACTTTTTACCCCCCCACCTGCATACGTACGCTTGACGGGCACCTACCCCCCAATCCTATAGTACGGTCTATATTGTAGCCTATGTGTGAATATTTAAAACTTAATATACCTCGGTGAATTAGTCTATATAAGTTGGTCGACTGAACATATGCTGTACTAATTATAGATCACTTTACAAACTAGTGTTTAAAGTAGCAGCACCAACAAGCACCTGGGCAGCGCAAATCTTTGACCAGAGTGTCTGCCGTTTAATTGGCCAGATTGACCACAAGTGTGTGATCCTCTCCCACTGAGTCCCACAGCCCTAATTCTTTCTGCCTATTGTAATTCTCTGATAGCTTAACTGTGACTCATTTGAAAGAAGGCCAATATAGACAAAGTACTATCGAGGTCCAGTGGCGTAAATCATGGGGGGTGGGCGGAAGAGGGGACTGCCCCCCAAGTTTTTACTGAGGCCTGTCTGTCTCCCCAAAAACATGCAAAAACCCGGCCCCCGAAAAAGTCTGTCCCCCAAAGTTATGTACAGATTTTCGCCTCTGTCGAGGTCCCCTCAGTAGACCCATACGCATGCATAAGCAAGCAGATGTTTACCCCTCCCCTCCCCTCCCCTCCATCAGGCTCCATGCGTACATACTAAAACTCAAAAGTGAATTGCATAAATGTGTGCATTAAATCAAATCCACTGAACTCTATATGGTCCTAGCAGAGTGCATAGGCTTATAGAGTTCAGCGGATTTGACTTTATGCACACATTTATGCAATTCACTTTTGAGTTTCACCCCTTCAAGATTCCTACCCTAAATCAATCCGATCTTCTGCCCTCTAAGCTTTTTCGTCCTCAGTGAAACGTGACATAGCAACTGCTCCTTGTTCTGGCAAACGGACTCGAGCCTCCATTGGACGTCGCTCTCTGGACAACCCCTCTGATATTGAGCGCCTCTGATTGGTGTGCACTGTGAGAGGCACTTTACAAATCTTTAAATACAATAAAATACAATATGACGCAGCACTAAAGAAATGATCATTTTCCGCCCTCAACACCAATTCGACCCTCCCCCTCCATTATCTAATATTTCCTGAGTTAAAACTTTTAAAATACTGGGTGTCATCCTTCAAGATAATAAACCTCAAACTCACCCATATAGACCACCTCACAGGAACTTGCTCCTCCTCCTCTTTTTATGCTATTAGAAAACTCAAACCCATGGCTTTTCTTTCTCATCCATCCATATTCCATAATGTAACCAAGGCCACTACCATTGCTAAACTATATGCTCACCATCCTGGTGGGGTGTTACCTGGGTTCCGATAAATAACGCCTGGAAAACTCATAGAACTAGCCAAACGCTTAGGTTACTGAGAACAAGCCTTTCCAACTTGCTATAGCCGATGCGAAACACCTTTTCTCCATGTTACACAACCCCAAGCTTGTACTTCAAACACTCCTACCTCCACTCTGACCACTCTCCTTTCACCAGTAAGACCTATAGCACACAACCATCTCCCCTACCCATAGACAACTATCAATTTACACCCAGATCCTTATATGAAAATATTTACTAGTTTATATTTTAAAATTTTCTAATTACTTTTAATTATCCATTATCACTCATGTTAGCATTTCTGTGGTTTTGTCAGATTGTTTTTATCAATATAACCAATATACGAAAAACTCGTCAATAAGCTGGTGCTCCACACCTGGCTGCAGAGCAGTGCTTTAGAAATTTAGAGTTTACGATTATGATTTTACGGTCAACTTGAAGAACTCAAGAACTTCCTATAGAGTTCAGGGTATTCTGTCTTCGGCACCCTTTACCCAGCCGAGTGCATGTAATACCTTCACACAATTACTAATGATTTGCATTGGGGGGTTGGGGGTAACTTGATTGTATTCATTCTACAGACTACAGTAGTTGGTCAATTTTGGTCATGTGAAATGCAAGCATGTCCGTGATTCCGGTTTTTAAGGTTATATGCTCAACACCAAGAACAACTGGACAGGAAATGGTTAGACCGAAAACAACTGGTAAACAGGACTAAATACACACAGAGGAAAAATGACACTAACCCAGACGAAGTATATCATACACTTATAAATGTATGCTACCGGCACATAACAATACTAGTGGCAACAATGCTCAGAGAAGTACTGTCAAGCTCCTATCCAACTGCAACGGTGTGGCCTTGTTAATACAATACATGTACGTTGACAAGTCCTGTTTAAGTCATTTTACAACTTTGATGTAAAAATAACATGTATGGGCATTAAGAATACACAATTTCAGTGTAGACAAGCAAGACTGTAATGCAAGGTAAGGCATTAGCTCAGTACATGTAATTACATATCCTTCTATCATATCATTCTCAGAGGCAGCTTCCTGGTGTTGGAGGATCTATCTCTCTGTTGATGTAGAGGCACAATTAACAATATTGTACAGTACAACCTGTACTCAGCAATGTAACCATGGGCCAAGAAGCCTGCATGGGAAAGCCAGGCTCCAATCCTGGCCAGCTCACAATCAGATTTCATCAGAGGTTGGCCCAGCACATCCGAAATTCGATGCTATACCATGGCTTCTCCTTATGGTCTACAAGTTTTGATAGCAAATTGTCAGTTTTTAGTGATGAACTACAATTTCTTTGGACAATGCACAAAAGCCGGGCAGATAAGTACGGAAAATGTTACGAGCTAAGTCAACATATTCAGAAGTTTAGCACCACAATGAAAGGACAGAAACACAGAACATATCCTAAATTAACATAAAAAACCCATATTATGTCAATGCACAAGAGACAGATTTCTTTCATCCCTCTCATGAGTGGCTAGCAAAAATCTAGAAGTAATAGAGAAGCCCTTCTAAAATTGTAACTTACTGAATCAGCCTAACATCTACTTTGTAACTGGCAATCAGCATTTATTTCGTGCAGAACTGCTTAATGCTAATTAACCTCAAAGTATGATGTATCCAGAATAATAGACAGAATATCAAAAGTTACTTCTGTCCAGTTTGGAATTCAACCATGAAACTCAACAGCGATCTTAACCAAAGCATCAATTAAGTTCAGTCTAATTGGTAGTTTGCCTGCACACTTCATGACAAACTTGCCTCAAATTTATAGGAAAAAGCTAGGATTGTTCCCATGTCTGCCTTAGACAAATAATTTATGGCCACACCTTTCTACACTCTTAAAAGTAATGCCTGTAAAGACCGGATACCAACATAGCAAGAATACTCACACAAATGTCTAGTAGTAATGCATATACATATATATGCAGCATTGCGATGACAGACAAGTGATGTAGACTCATATGGAGCAGGGAATGGTTGAAATGTAACACGCTGACACAATGATCAGAAGGATGTGGGTTTTTTATAGCTGCTAGCCCCACAAGGTTGACTCAGCCTTCAACTTCCTATGGGGTGACTGTAAAATGAGCAGTAGGACAGATGGGCGCCTTGCAGGCTGGCACATAGTTAAATTCAACTCCTGTTAAACTTGTTACAATCTTTTACTACTATATCATTTAATCTTACTGCAGTACTTGTCAGTTTGAATTATTAAAGGAATATTATCATGGTAACTAGTCAAAACGGTTGTGCAATATGCAAAATAGAATGTGCTTTGACACTAGACAAGTGTATTCTGGCGAGCATTCTAGGTACATTATTATAACTTTGAAGAGACTCTGAACTATTGTGACAACATTGATCTAATTTCACTGTCAAACCTTAAACAGCAATTGAATACACTGAACAAACAACTGTTAACTGCAAACATTGCACACCAATTCTGCTGCACAAAAAGGCAAAAGTTTCTGTTGCTAGTTTCATGCTTCAGTTATTAAGGTGACAGAAACTCATTGCATTCGATAGAAAGTAATATTACAGACAATGACAGTATGTCAGTAAAGTAACACTGGTTACTTTCACAAAATTATAAAAACATTGTTCCAAATAATAACTAATAGAAGATTTAAAAGTGCAATTGAACGAGTCATGAAACACATTGATCAAAAATCTTAAACTAGCAATTTCTCTTCTATATGATTCTGAATTTAAAATTCTTCCTAAATGAAGTCCGAGTTTTTAGAGATATTGCAAGCGAAGAATCTACGCGCTGTATTATGGCTGTTTGTACAAATCTATTAAAGAAATTAATATGCTGTTTTCTTCAAATAAACACGAATAAAATGATCCCTGCCACACCACGGAAGTAAGGCCGTCTTTTCGCAAATGTACATGCCTCCTTATGCTGCCTTTTTCGCACGTCCACGTTTCAGAAATGCCTTGCCCTCCTACAAAAATTAAACATATTACTTTTTTTGAGAAAAAAATTCATTAATAAATACTAACAAATTATTTCAAGCATTAAGATTTTAGGAAAACTAAACTGTAAATATGGCATCTTTGAAACACGTCTCAAAAGTGCTGTTCCATAATCAGGTAAAATCAGGTAATATCCAGAAGATAAGTCCACAAAACCATCTGGATATTGACCCGATTACATCCTGGTTTGGGGTGTCCCTAGTTTAAATAGATCACAGAATGTCAAGCACCCTTTGCATGCCAGCTCATTTTTTTGCCCTTATTTTGGGCCCACCCAGGTTTTGGGGGGATTTTGATCCATTACACCCCTTAAGGGTAAAAACACCCAAATTGTTGAATGAGTTTTGAAAGACGCAATGATGCATTCAAAAATGATAGCTTACATGTGGTTTGGTATATAAACCATTATTATTTTCTCAATGCATCATTGTAACAGAAGTATTAAATGTCAGAGTTGATATGGCAATTGGCAAGTACAGCCTACCATCCAACAAGCATGATACCCAATGACCACTTGGTGATATTGGGAGAGCAAAAGGCTAAGGCAGACAACCCAGACATATAAATACACCAGGTGATATGACGCAAGGGTGCATCACATTGGTCAGTCAGTCATTGCTCCACACTGTCCTGGTAAGTGGCTGGGGAGAATCACTGACAACTTTCCCAAGCATAATGCATATGCTTAGCAAAGCAGTCTAGCACACCACTTCGCTCTTTGTGTGGTCAAAAAGGAGCGAGCATCATGGTTTGCCACCACCAGTGAGGTCTGATGTCTGCCATAGGTCTGATGTCTGCTATGGCAGACCAACTGGGGTTAATCACCCTTGGCCAACCATTCTCGGAGGGGACCTGGAATGTCTCACACAGGACCCAGTGCTGCCATCAGTTGATCCAGGAGCTAGCAAATGTTGGCTCAACATAATGGGACTCAAGGAGTCAGTAGGCTGGGTATAGGCGGGTGGTGGAAATCTAACACATCTTAAGAGGTATGACTTAGATGGCTAGAAAGTGATCCAAATGGACAAAATCTGGATTCGTGCTCATATTCTGTAGAATTTGTTGTCATTATTATTAATAAAAACTTCACAATAATAAACAAATAAATGTGAATCTTAGGCAGGGATTGTCAGTAACCAGTTGATAAGCAGTTAGATATTCAAATTGTTAAAAGTCAATGAGAAATAGAGGTTTGAAGTGTTTTTAAAGGAAGAAAATAAGTGTGAGCATTGAAGAAATGTTGGTAGTTGGTTCCATTCTGTGAGAAGCAACACAGAATGCACTAGAGCCTGACAGCGGTGCATTGTGGCTCAACCAAAAGACCCGTACTCGAAAATCACAGACTGTGGGAGGGATTCAAGAAGATAGAAGTCACTCAAGGTAGATTCGCTTGATGCACGAATTTTATATCAGACCAGTTCAACTCATTCTGAATTCTACAGTAAGTCAATGCAGGCTGACCAAGCAGGGTTCAGAAGTTTGTTCGATAAGATGCATGCAGCCCCACATGAGCCAGAGAATTTGGGATTCATTGACGCCTGTTGACTTCAAGATCTGAGATAATTGCAAAAACCAGAGTTGGCATAATTGAGGCAAGCGCAGACATGAAAAGGCTGTGGTCGTGGGAAGAGCTGACCTTATATGACATATTGCCCTAATATAATAGAAACAAGATTTGCAAAAGTCTGTTATGTGATGTAGAAATGTGATAAGCAGTGCTGGTCAGTCAGTTTTGGCAGTTTTTGGTAGCATAACACCAGTGTCAGCAAGATAAATCCTGGAAAAAGAAGAGAACAAATACAGGCATTCTTGTGAACCAAACATGACTGCCTCAGATCGATGAGTTTATGGCCAGACTTAATGCAGAACCACACATGCAATGAAGAGTGGCACTCCCGAGTTTACCTTGCTGGACAAATCAGTGGGTGTCACGTCAATGAAAATCTGAATATCATAAGTATACTGCTGTAGCTGGACTCCCAAGGGATTGGCTATGAGGCTGCTTGGTGAACAGTGAAAGTAAAGACTGGGCTGAGAACAGATCTCTACAGGACACTGGTCAGCACTGCAGAGAGAAACATTAGACTCAGCAGTCCCCCACAGACGCTGAAGCTTTTACGGAATACTAGTCGGGAATTGAGCGCATTCTACCAGTTTGAACACAGTATCTTTGCAAACTTTGTTTTCTCCAACTTCAACCACAAGCCGAATACAGAGTCAGCAGTTAGCTGTAAAGTGTACAATTTTTCAGTAAAAAATGTTGTAATTTTAACCTGACATTTATAAAATGCCACTTCAAGAGTAAACTCATCTAACAGTGGTGCTCCCAACCCAAACCAGGGAAATCACTCTCAAATAATAGACTTCAGTTGCTTGAAGAAACTTTGGGACAAACCGAGAAGCTCAAGCCACAGCTCTTGAAAAAGGCGATTCCAATCCACCGCAAGTTGCCACGATCCAGGACCGAGGAGACCGAAATGCAGAAGCCCCTAAGGTATGATGCAGCAGACCCAACAAGACAATCATGCTTAAGGGTCAACGTCTATAGCTGAATACGCTGCTGGATGTGACATGCTTGTGTGTCCAAGATGTTCTGAAAGTTCAGGCCTGTATGTCTTCAATTCGGCTCAGGCTAAACTGGGGAAGACGGAATTTATATGGTTGGGCATACAACAGGCATGAGCAAGGATTGACAGGGAAGCAATAGCTGCATTTCCTGACTGGGAGGTGATGCATGTTGTCCAGGACCGAGTGCTTCTACATGTAGAATGAAGACCTACCTATGGATATGCATGATAATTCTCTCTGCAGGTCCTGTTTTTATCAAATGCATCGCATTAGAACCCTAAAGCCATATGATGCTGATGTGACTCCTTCATTCTGATGCGCCTCGACGGTTGCAACTCTGTCCTTGCGGTCCTGTCGAAATCCTGGAAATGACAACGTCAGTCTATCCTCAGCTGTGCTGCCAAAATTCTCACATGTTTCAAGCTATGTGCAAGACACACTGCACTAGCTTCCACTCGAGCAGAGGATTACCTTGAAAATTCTCCTCAGGGAACGACTCAGTGCAGCATCTGACTACATCAGAGAGCTGTACATTACTGTTTCCAGTCAACACACTCGACGGTTGTTGCGTTCAGGCACACATGGAGACCTCACGCATCAGTACAAAGCATGTTCATCAAGCCTTATCAAGCATAGGAACATCCTCTGGGAACAGTCTACCATTAGACTTATGATGAACTATTTCATCACAGACAGCTCAAGAAACATTTTCAAGCCATCTTAAGATGCACTGTTTGACATCTTTAGATTTTCATGTTAAGCGTCCTTGTGAGTTTCTTAACACGCACTTTACAGATAGCCAGATAAATATGTGCACACAGCAAGGTCTTCTCAGAGATGCGCTACCTATTTGTGCAGAACATTCAACTGACTTATGTTTCCAACTCTGTGGTGCATACCACTAAATTTAGTGGTTCCGGCAACTAACATGCCAGTTAAATTACATGCATAGTCAATAATTTCAACAGAAAGCAATAAGTGAACAACATAAGAATTATTTAATTCAACTACTTACCAGTGAGCCTCATTGATTAAAAACAGAAAGGTGGAACCTAGAGGCTCACTTCAGTAGAAGGAAAACACTGACAAGCTCTATTGAAGTAGACTAAAGATAGCACACATATACAAAATAGTATTTATAAAACAACAAATATTAGAAATGCCATGTACAGAAAATGACAAGACGTCAAATTACACACCTTGGCCGTCTTTTGCATTGTACCAGCCTTCTTCATCGAAGGCTTTGCTGGAGATGTCGCACCACCCGGGCGTCTGCGTAATGTTCTTCCTTCAGATGTGTCTAACGATCCAAAAGCTGCCTTTGCCTCCTGAACAACCTTGTCCACACTTGTAACACGCTTGGTGGTCGCAGACGTCTTCTTTGGCTTCTGTTTGCTTGCTGAACGTGATTCACCAAGTTTCTCATCTCCAAGCAGCTCAGCACCTTCCTGATAGGAAAAAACCAAAATGAACAACTGATATACATAAACAGGAAACACCATTACCTTTGTATATAGGTCGATCTGTGCAAAAAATCAAAAAATTGCACCTGTCACCACTTGGAAGAAGACCGATAATTGACAAATAAATTTATCAATTGCGGGAGCATAACTCTTTAATTACAGTAATAAACTTCTTGGTGTGTGTATGTCTGTTGACGTGTGCATCATTAAACCTTTTAATATCTTTTCTACCTGATTTGGCTAGCAGTGTTTGCTAGAGATTTGAAATAGAATAGGCTGTATGCCCACCGAATTTTATGGGTGACCTATTCACCACTGCTGCTACAAACAAAACTGACCATAATCCGTTGTCCACAAGGGAACAGGAATCTTTTCACAGAACTGGGATTTCTCTGCAGCTATGTCCAGATTGAATACCCCAGAAACTGACCATAGCTTAGCTTGCTTAACCCTTTAAAGATGAACTGGATTGGTTTCCCATACATTTTAGTACACGCGCATCATTAAAGGGTTGAGTGACGTTACTCAATCAAAGACTTAATTCAATTTGCCTTTGACATATACTTCTGTGCCTCCAATTTGATCGCTGACTGATACACCTGCAGTCCTATCTTTTACTTGATATTGTAAGGAAACTGGTATTTACATAGCAAATGTCATGAAAGCTGATCATGCATGGTTTGACACTATATGGCAAAATTGTCAAATGTTTTCTTTTGATTTCTACTCCATTGTTATTGGTCTGTCTATCACGCATAGAAACAAAATGTATTGCAAACCTCCTTTTTCCTTTTTTTAAGATGCCTCTTGCTGAAAAGTGTTAAAATATATTTTCCGTGAAGCTATAAAAATCTCATGCTTTTATCCACAAGATAAACAATACACTGCCTTTTTGGACCTTATTCTAATCACTATAAGCCTTAGGTTGTTTGGGTTTCCAGTTTAAGCACAGACACGATCAGCAATTCAGCAAACCTTCCTTCCAAGATTCAGTGCAGTGTGACTGTTCTTGCCACAGCACATATACAATACCATAAAAATTTTAATTTCAGTTCTCTGCGGAGTAATGTCAAGGCACATTTATTAGTTCTGAAAACATCAAAATTCTAAATAGGTTGAGGTACAAGGAAGTAAGCAAATGAACACTGAAAAATAGTTCTCTCTGAGATACCTTTGCAGTAACCACCATTGTGTTTGCTTTGGCCATCTTTGCCTTCTTGCTCGTTGGCTTTTCCTCTTCAGTTTTCTCCTGTGCTTCAACTACAGCCTTTTCTTCTACTCCCTTAATCAAAAAGATCAGTTATTAAAATCCCCTGTACAGGTGTTCCAGTAAATATTATTACTATTAAACAATGTTTAACGCGTGCAAGGTCACACAGAAATGCGAATCATAGGTGTGGTTAGTCAGTCGCCCGGTGAAGAGCTGTTAGATATCCAAATTCTTGAAAGCCACTGAGAAATAGTAACTGTTTAAATCAGGGATGGACAACCCGCGGCCCGCGGGCCAAATGCGGCCCGCGCGGCCCTTTCTAACTAATTTTTTTTCTCATTTTGCATCTACTTACTTTGTCCGACTACTACAATACTGCATGATAATGAAGTCTAAAACACTAAAAGATTTAGTGTTGTAAGTTCTAGTGACCTAATGTAGTCTTACCTGTTTTTATACATATTGTAAAATATGAAATAAACATTTGTATTTCTTTCAAGGCAGTGAGGACAAACAATTTGCGGCCCGCCGCATGCTTACCAACAATCATAGTGGCCCATAGGCCACAAAAGGTCACCTCTGGTTTAAATGAAGAGAAATAGTTCAAACTTCGAACAAACATTGGTAGTCATTTCTATTCTTTAGGGGCAGTAAAATGGAATGCACGAGAGCATTATGAATTAACATAACCATCCATTTACCCTCTAAGCTGTGCATATGCAAGCACAAAAACATGCAATTTAAATGTAGTGGGCATAACTTTCTGTTATCGCATGTAATATAATCTTCTACAACAATTAAAGTAGGAAGGGCAAGCAAGCATCCACATAATCTATGTTTAAAACCCAAACTACATGCTCACATTCTTCTGACCTACACCAATTCTAAAGAGCTTGTTCAGCAAGATTTTTGCAAACTGAGGCTCATACAAAACACTGATCAGCCTTTATTCCCCAGACTTGTAATTAATCAACCAGGTCAGCTAAGTATCCTTCTGTGGCCATATATACTATAAAACTAATGCGACTGGTGAACAACCTCTATAGGTTGCCTGACCTACATTTTGCAACTCTCTCCCTGTATCTGTTTTTTCTGCTCAATTGCTTATGTAATTTTAATAATAATAATAATACTAATAAGACGATTTGTATAGTGCCGTAGCTCAGCCGAGGCCGAAGGAAAGGGCGCTGTACATGAGTTCAAAGTCAATGGCAGTCATATGATTGTTTAAAAAGATAAGTCTTGAGCTGGGCTTTAAATGTCTCCAGAGATGGCGCATTCTTCACATGGCTGGGAAGACTGTTCCATGCAGTTGGACCTGAATTTTGTTCTCAACTTAAGACTTACCTAAGTTTCAAATTGCCTATACACCATAAGCTGTATCTGTCTTAGTACACATCTGCATACTGAACCAGGCAGAAGTGTTGTGAACCATCACTAACTGGAGTCCTTCAGTTGGAAAGGTTTCAGATGCTTAGGGTTAGTCTTAGAGTTAGTGTAACCAATTCCAATGTTTTGGTCCAAGCTGAGTCTGCCATACTGAAAAATTCAAAGCTCCTGTCATCCAAATTATAAATAACGCTATACTATTTATGAATTAGCTCTCCATCTAGTACCTAGGGACCACACTACTAAGTTTCTTGCTAGTTTGAAGACTACCTTATTTAGCCGTGGTTGGACTGGGAGCGCTTCTGAGTAGGTTACCTAAAAGGGGTGCTATATAAAACTCCTTAATAAAAATAATAACATTATTAACAATAATTTACAAGATGACCAAAAGTTCTTCGATTAGGTTAGGGTTATATTTCAGCTACACTTTGACTTGCGGTATGCTGCAGATTTGGCACTTGAGCCACTAGGAAGGCCGACCTCCTACTGGCTCACTAGTATTCCAATTTGAAAGACGGCTCGTTAGTATTCTATATTGGAAAGATGGCATACCTTAGCTGCTGGTGCCTTCTTGGCGCCTCTTCCTCTCTTTTTTGCATTCCCTGCTGCACCATCATCGGTCTTCAATGAAAAATCTCCCTCCTAAAAAATAACAGCAAAAGATATGATCCTTGAAAATGTGCACTTAGTCGTCCTGTAACCCATGAATTACAGATACGGAAACAGAACATCACTATCGAAGCAGAAATTTTCCGTGCCGCGGAGTTTATTCACGTTAAACTTAATAGCGAGAGTTAGAGTTTCATTGCATGGAACTGAATTTTTAAAATTGTGCGAAATCATAGGATCGTTTGCCAAATGCGAAAATAGACGCATTAGACTACTTTCTGTACCAGCTAACAACAGGTACAATTTCATGACATTATCTTGACGTTCTGACCAACCCAGTTAAAAACCGAGTAGTACCAGAAATTCTACGGAATACTCAACTCTCAACCTCTAGTCATGTCCAAACACTTAACAAATGACTGGCTAAGTTCCAGTTATCTGGAATGAAAATTTACCATTAAACACAACACAAATTTGAGAACATTTGATTCTTATTTGAAAAGACAATGATGTCATTCATACATAAATCGTGCTGAAATATTATATTCAATTTTTAAATCTTCTTATTAGTGTGTATTTAAAACTGCCATGGCTGGCAGCTACAGTGCTATAAAAATTTGGTAAATGTGCATTTTAGCGCATTTAATTCATGATGTAGGTAACCGTGTATTTTAGTTTATTTAATTATTTAAATGATTTTCATGATAACTGTCACCAATCCAGCTTCTATTTAAGCAAGAATCTTTTCATCACTCCCACTTCTATTTAAGTTAAAATGATTTTCATCAATCCGACTTCTATTCAGCAAGAATTATTTTCGTCAATCCAACTTGTATTCGACCGACGCTGCAACCCATTCAATGGCGATTTACGACGCTAGACTACACGCTTGCCGAATTCTTTTCTTCAATCCAAATTCTATTTACGCAAAGAATTCTTTTCATCGATCCAACTTCTATTTACGGAAACAATTATTTTCATCAATCCAGCTTCCAATTACGCAAGCAGATAAGAGAAATAATAAAATACGCTAGAATGCGAGCTACCTCCATCGTGAATTAAATGCGCTAAAATAGACTTTAAAATTTTTTTATAGGATGTATGCACGCAACAAACTTCAAATACCATGTATGCTTTAATTGGCAACAGATTTACAGCAGTGGCCAGCTGACGATGTATTGTGCAAAGTAAAAGACATGCAATTAACTAAATAACCTTCTCCGTAGCTGTTTTGTCCATGGTTTTGCCTTTTGCCGATTCTACTGATTTTTCGCTCGCAGCTGCCATGTTACCTTTTCAAACGCACTTACAGGAAGTCACGTGGCAAGATTCTGGGCACGTGACTTGCTGCTGTGGCTTATGCCACCAACGACGTGTATAAACTCCGTCACTGCTCGCGTACTCTGGCAATGCCAGTCCCAAGCGTGGATATATAATTTCGTTTATTGAAAATAGAAAGTTGACAGACCGCAACTTCTCACATAGAAGAAGAAAAAAAAGGGAAAATAGCTATAATTATTAGTGTTATCGTCAGATGTCAGTACGGCAGTGAACCGATGGATTGGATTGAGTTACGAACAGTTCTATCTCTTTGATATTGACTTAAAGAGCACACGGGGGATGAAGCTACGATCGTCTTTATTTGGCAATTCAAAGTCATGAGGTCTTTGGCGCAGTGCATAGCTACGTCGGACTGTCGGATGAAGGAGTAGGCCAGTATAGGGTTCGCTAATGATCTTTGTTATCACACAGTGTCGTTAAACAGAAACTACTACTTACCAGATGTATCTTGCATCGCTATCTAGGCTATGGGTGTACAGTACGTATGCCACAGGTGCTCGAGTCGTGATTGTAACAGAACGCACCATTGGAGCCAGCTAGCTCACTCGGCAAATTACAGTAAAGTTAGTGTCTCTTCTCAAACACTCGCCTCCCTTTTCAGGAAAATCCTCCACCATCATCGCCAATCACCCACAGTCATCTGCCTCAGGCTCCTCTATCCATCACCCCAAGGCTTTAAATTTCACTCGAAACTGATTCGGATCGAGTCTCTCCTCTTCAAGATCTCCTACCCCGATCATCTACCTTCCAACTCTCGACCTAAACGACACCCGCCTTAGCAGCTACTCTGACCCCTCTAATCCTCTGGAAACCGGACTCGGACTGAGTCTCCTTCGACTACTCTCTCGGACAACCCTTTTGACTAGAGGCAGCGCTCGTGCATATCCTGGTGCCCTGCGTTTGGCTTTCGAGTGGCGCTTTAGAAGTTTGGAGATTACGATTACGATTAAATTACGACTTCGTTTTGCTTTAGCCTATGCAATTGTGCATTAAACATTGCCAGGCCTAATAAATATTAATTAGTCACGTCTCTTAGCTCATAGGTGAGGGGGCGCTAAGTACCATTAAATAACTGGAGCACTTTTTATCTTTTCAACCTTTATTCGTAATACAAATATATTCCTGTGACGTTAATTAAATCATTTTTGTAGCTCTCGTAGCACTTTTTCTAACTGTTCAATGTCATGCTTCAGGCGTTCCACACTTGACTGGCCATCGAGATTAAAATTGTGATTGTGTTTTCGATTTTGTTCTTTGCTCATTTGAGCTGCATAGCTTTATCTAGGCCTATTCTGTGATAGTATTCCAAGTGTAGGCCTACTTAAAGAGAAATTTAATATAAAGCGTTGATCTATAAATGGGTTTCTGCACAGATTTAAAATCGGAACAAAAAGAGACATTGAGGAAAATTTCCGATTTGAACTACGAAGAAAGGTTGAAAAGGTGTGGACTTACAAACATTAGATTATAAGAAGGAGCAGATGCGACCTATTATATAATAATATTTTATATCAATGGGTTTTTTGCAGCGAAGAACATAAGTTCCGGCATGGAATAAGTATGTGTGTTACTTAAGATGCATAATCCAGCCAATGACGCACTTCTTATACGCTGGACTCGATGTTCACTCTTCAGTCTTCACTGTATTGGTATTATTATTATTTCTTAATTATTTATTAAGGCTTTAAATAGCTTATGTACATTTCATATAATCTTTAGCGATTGAACAAAGGATACATAACCGTGACTTTGAATTATAAAAATACAAAACAGTTTAGCTAAATTTCGAGAATCTGTAACGCTCTACGGCCTTCTAATTACGTCATGAAATGTTTCTAAATATACATAGAAATATGTAAGCTATGGTTCCGGTTTGAGTCGACGTCTAAGTTTCTAGACGGAGGGGTTTGTTGCCGGGTTTGTTCTGATTTTACTCATTAATTAAATTATTTTGAAGGGCTTAAACTTTGAGACAACCGATGTAATAAAATTATCTGTTAATGAGCGTCTGAATAAAGTGAGAAAACTCTACTGACGCTTAAAACCTGCGTTAGATGTGAACGTTGATTGCTCATACTCATCCTACTTCCCATTTACGACCTTCCGAAACACGAATTGCCGGGGGTTGGAGGGTTCAACCCACCTAGTCTTTCTTAGTACCATAATGTTAAGTCTTCACTGCACACACCAAATCCACATGTATCAGAGTCTGACCCCAGTCTTTTCTCTACAATTCTCATACTGGTCTCCGGTATGGCTCGACCACGAGCTGTGCATGGCACTGCGACACCCTGCATAGGTATCTATTCGAACGTTCTTGCCATTAACCCCCAAAACTAGTTCATAGTTCACGTAAAACGCGAATTTTCAACGAAGTCACAAGTGGTGTGCTTTAAAGGATAGGCTGTATGGCACTTGCACATGCATATATTTTTACTTGAGGTTGATTTTATTAGAGATCTATATAACTTAAACGTTACTGTCTTTAAAATAATATGTGAACCCATGCTTGTAGGTCATAAGGTACCTTTTGTAGTAATGTTATACCTCGATACCCGACCTCAGCTTTTAGGCCAATTTGGCGGTCTTCGAATTGGTCTCATGACACCTGGCCTTGACTGTGTGATGCCAAGCCTTAGCCTCTGACACGGTTATTCAACCTTGTGACTGTTTAGGTCTTGAGGCCGGAATTTTGAGTTATGGTTATTTTTTGTGTTTATTTATATTGCTGCCATATGCTCTATTCTTCAAGTCTGTTGGCAGTCTGGTTATTGATTCAGACTGCACTTTGGGATTACTTTATTAGGTATTGGAATAATAATGATAGTAATAATAATTATTATTTTTATTATAAGTATTATTGTATTGGCATTTTATTTTCACAACCATTGCACTCTGGGCTGTCATGGACATGACTAGTCATGTGGATTTGGTTGAAGGAACAGTGTTGTTTTAGTCATATTCTAAACTGATCGATTGACTGTGGGTGATTATGGATTCCAGGCAGTAGGCTATTCCAGAGAGATGATCCAGCAACTTGGAAACTTTGTGGACTAAATTGTCTTGTTCTCTTCTTGGGATATGGAGATCACTGTGAGTTGCTGATGTAAGTAAGTAAGTAAGTAAGTATATCCTTTATTGAGAAGCACTAGCAAACGCACAGCACTGTACATGGCAAGATTAATACATTCAAACAAATAATTTTTTTTTATATCCAACCAAAGAATTGAATGAGAGGCTTTATTGTACATTGTACACATCATGTGCACTAAAGTCTTCTCTGGGGTCTGTTGCATCCATGCCCACTGACTGTATCCTCATTAGCTTAAACATCCAAATTACAATGGATTGGAATATTTAATTGTTTTATATTCAAACTGTGGATGACTTATGATTCTGGAACAGATCAGTATTGCAGTGAAGTGCTGTCTGTCATGTATGTGGACCTACGTATACTAAACCCGTTGTTGTTAATAGCAAAACAAATTTGTGAAGCAATATTTACATTGAAATTTGTGAAATGATGTGCATTGACAGACTTATAATGATACTTCATATTTAACGCATCATGAAATAAAACCTGAGACATTCCATGTAAAGTCAGCCAATGGTTTCCACCATACCATATCAGAAGCCAATGATGTTAGGCAAATATGTGGTAGAAAATAGTGCAAAATATCAGGTATAAATGTTGCCCAAGCCCAAGGTGAAACTGGTTATTTCCAACAGTATGATTTTTGATATTTGAGTAAACAGTTGTTGGCTGTTATTAAATTTGAAGTGGCAGGTAGGAGACAAAATATTTAATGCTGTTGTCCAGAGAAATATGACCAAGCAACCATGTTCAGACACTTCAGTAGTCACTGAAAATGTGTAGTTTGACAAGAATCGATTTTACCAACATGCAGACAGTCCAGGATAATCTCAGAAAATGGATGTCACCAATCATGCACAACTGAGCAGAACCTGGAAGATGGATACTGCCATCCAGTCAAACTAGCCGAGCCCTAGAGATGGGTGTTCTATCCTGCCAACTTCTTTGAGGCTTCTTTGATGATGGGTGTTACATGCTACCAAGTTCTTTGATGATGGGTGTTATATCCTACCAAGTTCTTTGATGATGGGTGTTATATCCTACCAAGTTCTTTGATGATGGGTGTTATATCCTACCAAGTTCTTTGATGATGGGTGTTATATCCTACCAAGTTCTTTGATGATGGGTGTTATATCCTTCCAAGTTCTTTGATGATGGGTGTTATATCCTACCAAGTTCTTTGATGATGAGTGTTATATCCTACCAAGTTCTTTGATGATGGGTGTTATATCCTACCAAGTTCTTTAATGATGGATGTTTTATAACACGATTGTCACTTTCCTGCCAAACCGTTGGCTTTGTAATGATTGTCATTTCTCTTCCAACCATTTTGACTTCATAGTGTGTTTTGTAAGCTGGATATCAGTATTCTTGCAGAATTGTTTTCACAGCAATTGACTCTATTCTGAAAACCAGATGTTGTCTCTGTTATGCTTCTCCTTTTTACTTGTCACTGTACTGTCATTTAGCTTTTTTAGAGCTGTGTAAAGCTTTTAAATTGTAAAAATTCTATTGGTCCATTTAGCTGTGACAGACTCAGTATTTCCTCAACTTAACATAGTTAAGTTGACTGTACTTAAATAGTTGACTCATCAGCTTCTGTGTTTAGTGCTAAGTGCTGGGTGTGCAACAGTTTGCTAGCTAGTTTAGTGGTGGTGATTTGCCTGTTAATGTGTCACTTTCATTTTAGCAGACAAGTTTGTCATATATGTGGAATTCACTTGAACATTCTAGTATGTTTAGATGACTGCCTTATCCAAATATTTGTTTGGAGTTAAATATTTCGTAAGTGTGCTTTGAAGTTCTTGTATATTTGGATGGTAATCACTAAGCCATTTTGAGTTGGTTGATTTCTAAGAGATCTAAGATCTCTTATCTGCTGAATCTAGTTTGGACATTGTCAAGCCTCAGACTTCCTTGTGCTATATACAACCAGGAAATTTTGGATTCAGTGATACTTAGCTTAGGTAGGATCTTTGGAATGGTGTTCCACCACAGAGAAGTTCTATGATCAACTGGTCAACTTCTGATGATGTCCTATCCTGCACACACATGGAGGCCTGAGGGATATCCATACATGTAGTATCTGGACTTTTTGCCCCTGAGAGTTAGTGAGTGTTGCTGTGCACTGTGAGCACTTCATGTGATACGGATTTCCCTAAATTCTCAGGAACATTCTACGTTTTGAGATGGATATCACTGTTTATTCTTTGAACCCATTTGGCTTTGTATGACTGATGCAAACAAAGTTGGCTTTTTGAAGATTCTTGGGTTTGTAAAGCCAAGAACCATCTCACCTTTTGAAGAATTTCATATCACTGGCATTTTGGCCTTTTTTCTTTAGTCATGGCTGGGCTGGGAGCGCTTCAGAGTAGGTTTCTTGAAGGGCACTATATAAATTCTCATAATGAATGAATAGATTTGCATGAAAATTATTACATTCACTGTACAGTGTATGACCTATAATAGTTGTGTTGTTCATTTCTTTGAGCTTGAAGGAGCTGATAAAACTGAAATAAGTTTATTGGACAATGTGAGTAGATGTCAGCCTTTGAATAGATATGCCTGAGGTCTAAATCAGTGTATGTGATGGAATAGCTTTTTAATTGCTGAACCACGCAGGGCTGTATAGTTTGCAGTGATGGCCTATTTATGCAGTCAGAAACTTAGATGTATAGTTAAGAAAGACATTTTTGTCTTGTATTTACACGAGCTTTTCTGAATTCTGAATTTTTCAGTCTGAATGTGCAGTGATAAGTTCTTTACAAATGTCATATAGCCACACATTAGGACTTATATTATGTGCAAACTTTTGTCATAATAACATGTAGCTATGAGGTTCCCACTTTCCTATCTGGGTAGCCAGAAGTTGGTGTGGTTTCTGCAGTTTAGCCTAGGAATGAATTTCAATGTAGATATATGAAAGTTGTGTCATAGCCTTAAATATATGCAACCAAGTGGACAACTAATGACACTGGGGTCATGACCTGTGAGTTGCACTCGACCTATGGAGCCTTAGTTCTACCACAGTTGAACCAAGAGATTTTCACTTTAGTGCACAGAAATGGTGTCATTACCATATGTATCCAACTCTAACAGATGTAGACTTTATAGAGGAAGCTAGCGGTATCAGGGGCTTTCACGTCCGGACGTTTCACCTCCGGATGTTTCATCTCCGTTCAATTCACCTCTGGGGGCTTTCACCTGTAGGCGCTTTCACCTCTATGGGTATTCACCTCCACTCTCATTTATTAATTAACCTTAATTAACCAAGCCAACTATGCCCCATTCAGATTTCCATGCTGGCAATGAAGATATCACATGTATCATTGTAAATATATTTTTTTCTTGTTGAGAAAACTTCCTTGTTGTAGCACAACCTTTATTAATTATAAGGAAGTCCTTGATACGACTTTCAAAGAGAGTGTAGCAAGAACATTCTCATCTATAACAATAAGATTCTACTTGGTCCGCACTTTGAAAAGCATGCTGATATCCAGGCCTATACCGTACCACAAAAGTCGTAATGTTAGTAGAATGAAATTGTTTGATTTTCAGGACAAGGTAACTTTTCTTCAACTGCAACAATGCCTCTGTTTGGTCCTAAACACAAGCCGCCTGCAGAGGTCGTAAAGGTTGTAAAAGAGGCGATCAGTGTGCTGGGTCAGGTCGACAATAAAGATGAAAAGAAAACGTCAAAGGTTTGTGTGGCTCCAGATGTGATACTTTATGAGATTGATTTTAACCTTTCTTAGATTCTGGGTTCTGTTGTATTGATGTAATTATAAGGTGTGGTGTTTATCAGTTGACACTTGTTTGTGAATTTTTAAAGTTAGTGTTTGAAGTTGGTGCTTCAGTATTTGTAGCTCTAGTGTTTGAGTTAAGTTGGTGTGAGTAAGTTAGTGTTTCAAGTTGGCTTTTGTAAGTTGGACCAAAGTTAATGCTTTCTGATCTAGCCACATAAATTACAAATTGTATGATCTTTGTTTATATATATATATATATATATATATATATATATATATATATATATATATATATATATATATATACATATTTGTATAAAAAAATTATTTAGTACTTTCACATTCATTGAATTTTTACATTGTTGTACAATTAGTACCTTGTACAGGTTTTATGATATCTTTATATATTTATGTACATGCATGCATAATTAATTTTATATATATTATAGACAGCCACATATTAAAGCTACACATTGTATGATCTCTATTTTATATACATATTTGTATCAAACAAATTATTTAGTACCGTCACATTCATTGAATTTTTACATTGTTGTACAATTTAATATCTTGGACAGGTGTTATGATATCTTTTGTATTTATGTACATGCATGCATAATTATAATTATAGATATTTGTACACACACTTGTATCAACCTGTTACAGAGGCTTGTAACAAGTTGTCTATCACAAGCCTTATTTCTGTTTACCTTTCAAAGTGCTGTCCTAACTGGATACATGCTATAGCCCTCTTTTGGATGTCTTAATTGTGTTGATCAATGTTTATAGATACTTTTGGACCAGAATTTGAATAGAATAGTCAAGTGTCTTGTTATGGTACAGATGTTCTGACATATTTATGTTGAATTCAGAGTAGTACAAGTCCATTTATTTGAATAGGCATTTGTACTAACAACAATTGTCTTTGTAGTGAAGGCAAGCTAAGGCAAGATAGTTGTTTAATTAAGTATATTCATTATTAACCAATTGCTAATCACACTTGGTGTACAGACATCTAACAAACACAGTTAAGTAGTATATAACATTCATAACAATAATTGTTTTGCACATCAGGCTGGGTGATTATGCTGTTATGGGCATGTGTTTGTTTGTAACTTGTATTTATCTACATTTAACATTCACTTGGTCACTGCAAGTATGTTTTCAATTATAATCTTTCTTTAAAGGCCACCATTAATTTTCTAATGTAATCTGTAATTTGGTGTCCCTACTTGGCTGGATTCTTTATCCCTTTAGGGCCTCCTTTTTTGTAGCCGTGTTGAAATTTATATGTAAACCTGATGATTTTGTTAATTTGGTTGCAAAATAAACATGTTGATTGATTGATTGATTGATTGATTGATGTGTACATTAGTCCTCTGAGGCATGGCTCTGGGTTAAAGAATTTTTTAACTGAGGCACAGATTTGACAGCAGCAATTCAGAAACATTGCAGTCTGTTGTTTATGGGTTATGTGATGTAACAACAGGTTGTCATATGCATGTGATGCAGAGGTGAAGAGCAGGCGCATTTTACTATGATATTATGATGACTTCAGTCAAATATATGTAGAAAACATTTCTCCATGAGAAAGCAAATATGACTTAAGTCGTAGGACGCGTAACTTCACCCTCCCAACTAAGGATAGCCGGAACTACATTTCACGAGTCTTATTTAAAGATGCATATTAATTAGCACAAAACTCCCCAATATCTAATTGTAGCTTGGCTCGTAACAATTCACCTGTGTAACTTGTAACGAGTTGCGTCACTGACAACTAGATTTGTTGAATTAAATTAATATTAATTTATTTGATTGATTTGTAGAACTTGGATTCCTGGTGTGTTCTTGAAGTCATAAAATGAAAAAAATAAATGGCTTTTTTCTGATAAAAGTTCACAGAATGTTGAAAATTGCATAACCTTGTGAAGATTTGATGGCAAAGTGTGGTTCTGCTCAAAATGCTAGATGTGTGTATTTTGTGTGTGTGTACACAGGCAGTAGAAGATGTGTCTCGATCGCTTGCCAGCATGAAGTCTATACTTTGTGGCGGGGCTGAACAAGAGCAACAAACGGAGACAACGGCTCAGTTGGCTCAAGAAATCTACAACAACCATCTCTTGCTCTTCCTCATTGACAACCTGAACAAAATCGACTTTGAGGCTAGCAATTCTGCCTTCCTAATTAGTTACTATTTCGCCCTGATAAGTGATGTGTAATTCCACTGTAATTAATTTCGTGGTTGAATTTTAGACTGTTTTCACGTAGTATAACTGGCCTTCTTGGCAGAGCATCTGCACACTAGTTTGGAAAAACGTGTTGCCTGGGGAGATGCTTCCTTGCCTTTAGCTAATGAAAAGTAATTGCTGAAACTGCTCATCTTCAGGTTTTATTGGTTTGATTTTTTCAGTTCTTCTTCTGTTTCCAGGCTTGTTTGCTCACTTTGCCTCTGTTGCTTTCATCTCACAATTCATATTAGTATGATACAACCGTTTAACAGCTGAACTGAAGTGGTGTGGATTATTAATTGGTAGATACTCAGTCTCTAGATATCCTGTTACTCTAGCCTGCCCTCCTACGCTGTATGTTGTATGAACTACATGTTCTCACGAAGCCAACCATGAAAATCTGCTGTTGCAACCTTTTTCTGCATATATAACGCCCGTGCTGTAAACATACAGCCAGATGTTTGTGTGTGTTAGGATATTAACATAACATAACATGTTTTATTTATAGTAACCAACTTAATATACAGGTTGTAAGTACATGAAATGTTTCTTGAGTTATGTCAGTTTACCCAGGAGACCCAAAAGGGGCCAATTAGTTGACAGAATGCATCACAGCCAACTATGTTAAGTTCTTAACTGTCATGTAAACAAGTAGAAATTAAAGAACAGAGTTAAGAAAATTTAAAGGTTATCTACATACAAAGGAGATACGCCTGCTCCCTGGGACTTTTACTGAAGCTTTTTTTACTAAGCTCAAAACTGTACTTTTTGGCCGTGCTGGAGTCGGGAGCGCCTCTGAGTAGCCCTCTTGAAGGGGCGCTATATAAATTTATGAATGAATGAATGAAAAAATTTATGAATGAATGAATACAAAGACATAGCTAATGAACAAGTGCACACTCCCCATTTTTGGTGATTAGCAGTGTTTCCGTTAACGCCCAAATGGCCGTTTTTACGTCCGTAAAAAACGTCCAAAACGTCCAGATTTTTAGGTGTGATAGCCGAAAGCAATGACCTACGTCCAAAAAATTCCAGGTCAAGGCGTAAATATGTCCTCTTTTTGGACTCTAACGGAAACACTGGTGATTAGGTCATCCCATCCCCTCTTATGAGTGTGTTAGATTCCTTATTGAATGTGGGTAGAAATTTTCCGTTTAAACAGCTGGAGGGAGGGTAGTGAACGAATATCGTGAGGAATACTATTCATTCTACAGATGAAAGACATTATGGGGCTAATTTTTTTCTTACCGATTCTCTGCATTTCAAATTTCTACTGCTGTGAAATTGTAAGAATATTTACTTAGTGGCAAGGGTAGGGTTAAGATCTTTAGCCGTTAATTCTTGGAGTATGTGCTTTCAGGCTTGTTGTAACTTTTGTACTTCTTGAAGCTCAATCCTTTCTGGATATCTTTTTGGGTTACAAAAAACATGGGCTATAAAGGACTAAACAAGATGTATATGAGACATTAGCCAGTATTAGATGAACTTGAATATGGCCATGATGATCATACAGAACCCCAATTTCTGCAAGCTGTTTGACGCTGTAATGGTCTTTACTTCTGATTGATTGTGGCATGTTATGGGCGTCTACCAACAGCTGTACTTGGAAGTTTGATCCTGTGAATGAAAGTAGATTTTCCATAACCCTGATGGGGATAACACATCAGAGGATATTTTTCAAGTAAATAAGATATTTATTTGATCACAGAAATGATATTGATATTTGAAGAAAGGACTGTCTACATGTGGTTATTGCTTTCTAAATGTGTGCAAGTACATGTAGATACATGAGCTCAACATTTTTTCCATCGTCTATTCCATCGAATACTGTTATTAGGTATAACAGGGGGCGGGGAGATGGTTGAATGGCACGAAGATCAAAAGGATGCGGGTTCAATACCCGCTGGCCCCATAAAGTTTACTCAGCCTTCCATTTGCCAGATGGTATTGGTAAAATGAGCAGTACTTACATTATGGTTGCCTACTTGCCTTGCAGTCTGCCATACAGTTAAATTTTCGATTGACTCTTGTTAAACTTGTTATCATCTGTTACTACTTTATCATGTTATCTACTGCGGTTGTCAGTTTGAATCGGATAAACGAAAATATATTAACCCTTTTCCCGTTTATTAAAAAAATTCAAGTTGAGCCTGCACCATTCAGTTATTTTTGCGTATTGCAGCCTGTGCATTATAGTTTCCCTGACAATAGTTGAACCCAATTCTTCCATAAAAACAGCTCAAACTACTGAAGGGGATTACTTGTGTCACTAACATCAACTTTTCTACCAGAACTGCCCGTAAAGGTATACCTCTAACATGGAATTTTTAGACCATTGGACCACCTGAAAGTGAGGGGCCAAATTTTGACCATCAGGTTCCGAGTCTGACTTGGGCGTCGTCTTGCGTATATTCATTTTGGGTCTAAAATGTTGTCCGATAGGTCGTCCGAATCATCTAGTTCTCGTAAATCTGATTCATCAAATGAAACTTCAGCTAAAACTATTTTAGAAACTGTTTTTATAACGACACTGACATAGCGCATACAGAAGTTTCGTTTCTTAGAAGATTGCGACATTTTCACCGTTTTCAACGATCGCAAAAGTCCGCAAAGCATATTATTTTGCGACTATTCAAATCAATACTAAATATAGAATGATAAATTTAGAACACCATAAACGATCTAAATAATAGAGCAATAGCATAGAGTAATAAAAAAGCGAGTTAAATAGGGCTAAACTGTAGGGATAAGGTTGGACTATGTTTGGCGAGTTATCTCGGGGCAAACGCTGTAGGCTAGTTAGCGATCGGCGAGTATATTCGGGGCAAACGCGTAAGAGGTTAAAACAACTTTGTAATTAAATGTTTTTACTGTTGAACAGGGAAGGAAGGATGTTGTGATGATCTTCAACAACCTGCTGAGGCGGCAAATTGGTTCACGATATCCAACAGTTGAGCACATCTGTCAGAATCGTCAGATCCTGACGTCTCTCATGACTGGGTCAGTCCTGATCAATAAGGAACATTGCTCTGTTTTCTTAGCCATACTTGATTGGCAATCAGCTCTTGATTACATTCTTAATTGCTTTTAAAGTTTTTGTTAAACATATAATGACATTTCTATGCATTGAACCTACAGACCTGTGTAAACTCCTCTTGCCAGAACTGATGAGTGTATTACTACTTATGTAAGTAAGTAAGTATATTACTTTATTAAACCAACCGCCTATCTTCACTTTAGTATACATGCGTTAGATAAAATATTACATTCTAATTATGAATGATTTTCACATTAGATTGTCTGCTTGGGGATTATATGGACATGCGGTCATGGGCGTAGGGAGTAAGGAAGCGTCTTTTCTGGGAGAGGGCTTTCTCCAAGGGAAACCTAGAATAATAATTTTTTTAAATGCTGTCAGTAGTCATAAAAAGGTTTGGAGTCAGAGTAAGTAAATCTGAGTATGAGGAGTGAGTGAATGTGCATTAGGAGCCAAGATGGAGTCATGCAAATACTAGGAGTAAAATAATGGGTATTGACAAGTGATTTAGATCAATCAGTCAGTTGAAATTTATATAGCACCTCTTCAAAGTGTCTACTCAGAGTTGGCAAGTCTGGCCTTTTTGTAGTGGATGATTCTAAATACGAGAAAGGACATGATCCTACAATTGTATTGAAACTAGGTTGTAGCAACTACCCCGTATTAGATTAATGCAACAGTAATAGAAGGGTGATGACAACATAATAAAGAGATGGTTGAAAGCTGATATTCTGACAGGTCAAGCAGGGGATCTTGAACTTAACATGCCATTTACGGTAATAGGAAGCCAGTGAAACTCATGAAGGCAGTTTAATGAATTTGGTGATGAAGAAGAACATGCAAAAACCAGATTCTTACTGTTTTAGCTTAACTATACCTGACAGTGTCCTCTTGACGACACTAAGTGTTCAGTATTGCAAATTTTTCCTTTCATTTCTTTTTTACATAGGGAACATTTTTATGCTGTTTCTGTACATCTCTAAAACATTATGAAGATTGTGATTGTACTTATAATTAATTTGATTATCAGAGATGGACATTTTCATGTTGATGATGGCGATGACAATGACGATGCTGATGATGATGGTGTTATGTTTACACAGGTATAAGAACCAGGAGCTGGCTTTGAACTGTGGTGTGATGCTGCGCGAGTGCTTTCGTCACGAGGAACTGGCTAAGATGATCATGCACTCGGATGAATTCTACAAGTTCTTTGACTTTGTTGAGGTCTCGACTTTTGACATCTCATCTGATGCCTTCTCGACATTCAAGGTACCAGTTTCAGTCATTGTTAAAAATGTACAGTAATTTGTAACAGTATGTTTCTATTCACTGTCTTATATACAGCATAGAGGTTATGCATTCATTCTTTCATTAATTCTGAGAATTTATATAGTGCCTCTTCAAGAAACCAACTCAGAGGTGCTCCCAGCCCAGCCACAGCCAAAGAAATGTGATTTCAGGGACTTAGAAAAGAGCAGTCGAGTTTGACCGTGGCAACGAGCGCAGGTCTAGTGGGAGGCCATTCCAGATGGAGGGCCCCACAGTCGAACAGGCCTGATGGTGTGTACTAGAAGTGTGAGCTTGTGGGACCAAAAGTTCCCCCTGCTGAAGAATGAGGAGTTCGACGGGCTGCGAGGTCAGCTGCCTACAATAGACAATATGACATTTCATCCCTCGTGTCTTATATAGAAACTCACCTTTAACACAGTCTAAGAAATTGTTTTGCTGAATATGGTTATAATCTGTCTAAATTTCATATATTTTACCTAATGCCAATAGTCATTTCATACCCTGTGCTGTATTTTTGAAGCAACCCTCATTTTCAACCTAAGACATTGCCCAGTCTAAAAAAGTAATAATTCAAAACTTTTATATATTCCATGTACCAGATAGTGGTGTGTCTATTTGTTTTGGAACCAGTAAACGAATATAATAATAAGAGACATGTCGCAAAGATCAGACAAGTTATGCGATAAACGAAATCATAATTAGTTACATTTGTATTCACTGCCTTATCATAGCTAATTAAGGAGACCCCATTGTGGCAGCATCAGTGTTCAACCTCACTGGCTTTGTTGAGGTCTTTGCGATCTTTGTTTATCTGTGTTTGAAAAATTGTTACGGCCTGTACTTTGTTTGATTAACAGGAATTGCTGACGAGACACAAGAGTTTAAGCGCAGAGTTTCTTGAGGCTAATTATGACAAGTTCTTCAACCAGTATCACATCTTACTAAATTCAGATAACTATGTCACAAGACGCCAGGCGCTGAAGGTGAGTACGTTGGCAGATACTTTTTTCTGAATTTGAATTGTGTCAATATTTTCAGACTATTATCATAGTGTTATATATTTGGAAATACGAATTATGAGTTTGGTTTATGTCAGTTATGGTAAATTTTATGGGTCTGATCACAATAATTGAAATGTTCTTTTCTGATCGCAACAAATTAGATATCTTTTCTGACTTGATCATGGGAAGTTTACCTTGTATAATACTGGTGTGATTGCAGTAAGATTTTTTCATTTGATCATCTAGCTTGTTTATAGTAAGTTCATTTTCTGCTCTCGCTTTAACATGTGGTTTGTCATATAATTGAGTGTTACAATTAGATGACATACTTTACCTCTCATGACCTCTGTGTTAGATGAAATTTGTGACAATATAATCAATGTTCCCTCTAATTTCTTGGACTCTGTGTGCGCATAATATTTCTTTTGTGCAACATTTTTACATGGGGAGTAAAACTCTGTGCGCATTGCGGATTCGGCGGATAATTAACGTTACCGTGTCTTCAACTCACTATTTTAGGCCTACATGAACGTTGCGTAAAATTGTAGCATTTGTTTAAAATGTAACGGAGTATGAAGTTAAGGAATTTAACCAGTTTTACATGTAAAAATATATTTATTAGTAAAAAGTAAGTGTTTCAGAGATATATTGTAATGTGACCTAACCTTTACAAACTGTTTGGTGTGTGCGCTCCATGTTTACTTGTGTGCGCTCGTCTTACGACCTCTGTACACGCGCACAGCTTAGAGGGAACATTGAATATAATACAACTGTATTTTATACTGCCCTCCTTCCAAAGTTCAGAAGTGCACACGATCATACGACAGAGCATCTTTACCGCTGAGCAACTCAGAGGGAAGTACTTGTTCAGGGTCCTTACAGAGTAAAGCTCTGCCTCGGGTGAGGCTCATACATGTACTGTCAATGTTACAGGCCGAGTGGTTTAACCAATCGGCCATCATTGGGGGGGCCCGATAGCGCATTGGATAACATCTGGCGAAGAGAGCGAGAGGTACCGAGTTCGAGCCCCGTAGGGTGGATATATGCTTTGTAGGCTGCTATTAGCGCCGTTGTATTGCAGGCTGTCTGTTCTGTTAGTAGTGAAGATTTAAATTGCATAACATGTAAATGTACAGCGCAGTGCGTTTGTCAGGCGCTTAATAAAGAAAAGATTATTATTATCATGCCGCAAATACTAAGGTTGAGCGCCTCTGAGTAGGTCTCTTTGAGAGCTGCTATATAAATTATCAGAATGAATGAATGAATGTTGTTGCTTTTGCAGTTGTTGGGTGAGTTGTTGTTGGACAGACGCAACTTTGTCATAATGACTCGTTACATTAGCCAGCCAGAAAACCTCAAGCTTGTGATGAACATGCTGAAAGAGTCGAGCAGAAACATCCAGTTCGAAGCGTTCCATGTTTTCAAGGTCTATAGAAGCTTTGAACAATTATTGTATATCTGCTGGTGACTTGAACTTATGATGATGGGACAACAGTTTGAGCTCTTCTTGGCTTCTTTGTCTTATAATAATAATAATGACAACAATTTATATAGCACCATAACACAGCCATGCCGTTACAAGGGCGCCTATTTGACCTGAGTATTGACCTGATTACAGGTGGGGTTTGGTGTGCTATTGGTTTATGCCTTATGGAAGACTTTTTGGTTAGAATGTTGTATCTGCGTTAGCTGTTGCCTAACATGTATGTGCACCAGAGTGTGTCTTTGTCAGCTGGCTAGATAAGAATATACTTACTTTGGCATTAGATGCCAGTGCCATTGAAGTTGCTATTTAAAATTAAAATAATGATAATAAGTTTGATTGTTCCAAAACATCATATTTATCCTCACATCATACGATGAAATACATGTATTTCAATTACATTTTGACTGTTCAGGAGCAAAATTCTTGTCCTTAAGGCACAAGATGATGTTCCAAATTTCATTTACCTGATGCGATGACTTCTTCAAACCAAATCAAATTGTTTATTTGTAACCAACCAACCATCAACAAATCAAGATTGCAAATCAAGTAGCACTTTTAAGTATAGACTGATGAAGGCTACAAGGGAAGACCCTGAAGGGATCAATGATCTCGCTGAGTAGGAACACCTATACACAGTCACAAGAGAAGATGCGTTGACCGACAGATATATTACTTAGTCGTGTTACATCGACATTTACAGTTACTGTTAATGCTCTCAGATGGTAAGTGATTCTGGTTGCATGCTTAATAACTTTTACCATTTGTTGTCCGTACTACTTACCTGTTTTGGATTGCTTCGTTGTCAGGTTTTTGTGGCTAACCCAGAAAAGCCGCGGCCGATCCAGGAGATTCTCCTTCGCAATAAGGACAAGCTCGTTGACTTCCTCACCAAGTTCCACACAGAGCGATCTGACGACGAACAGTTTAACGACGAAAAGGCATACCTTATCAAGCAAATAAAAGACATGAAACCACTTGAGGAGGTGAAACCAGTTGAAGAGCACTAAGCACAGGCACGGCCGAGCGACACCCGTAGTTGGCTCCACTTAGGAATTTTAAGCAAATCTTTTTCCGGCTTCTTTGTCTTATCAGATCGCTGTAAAGATTTTTGCTTCTACTGGAAATTTTTGTGATAGATTTGCGAGTTTACAGGTCGTCGACCATGAGTGGGCAATCAGACACGTGCAAAGGGCAGAAATTTCCGTTATTCTGAAGCATCGGAATGCGGCTTCTTGAAAAAAATGTGAAAATCATCCAGTGAAATTTAGTAATTTCCAAGCTGGTTTGAATTCGATGACTTGCCATGCTTTTACTTGTCCAAATAAATTAAAGGCTTTCCAAGCTGGTGTTGATTGTGTGGAATGAAATTTAATGCTTTGCTAAGCTACTGGCCATTACTAAGGAAGTAAATTTGGTAATTTACAAGCAATGTGTTACAAAAAGTTTTAAGTTTGTTAAGCATTCTGAAAGGAAATGTATATGATTTATTAGAGCTGAAAAATTTTGTGATATATTATTAGAAGCGTTGTGACAACTGGATTCAGAATCAAAATTGAGTCTTAATGCCATATAATTATAATTAACGCCATAATTACGCCTGGTTATTATGCTTACGCTCTCTGATCTGATTGCTAGAATTTGACCATTTTCAGTCATCTCGAGAGGTGATGTTGAAAAGAGATCTGTTTTGGGTTGTTTGTAAAATGTTTGGTTTTGACTTAACAAATTATTATGTGTTACTGACTGTATGTGTAGATTTGCTAAAGTAATGGCAGTGGTTTTGTTGGAGTTTTTTGGTCAAAATTGAAATGTGATCTTTTATGCTATTTTTTTATTTGGCTAGAGAAGTTTTTGAGTCGGAGTTTGATGACATCAAGAGAAAGCTGTGTTGCAATTAAATCCAAGTGTTTCCAGTGCAAAATCTATAGAAATTTCTTTTCTAGGATGGTATTCAGTCTATACTGTCAAATTGAATTGCAGGCTATTTAACTTGTTGTGAAGGAACCTTGTTAACAGTTTTAAAATATGAATTCTTCTATCATTTTTTTGCCACTACGTTTGAGAATTATTTCAGAATGGAATTAATTGGTATTTGATTGGCTAATCGGTTTCTTTTAAGAAGTAGAAAGATTACTAAATGGAAGTAGAAAGATTACAAATTGGAATTAATTGGTATTTTATTGGATAATTGGCTTATCAGTTTCTTTTAAGAAGTAGAAAGATTACAAAAGCATTAGGTTAATTGAGGTTTCAGTTGTGGATTGCTGAGGAAAATTTACCTACAGTTGTGCATTTTGATCTGTGTGAACTACTATACACAGAACTTTTAAGTTTATTCATTTGGAGGTGGAATGCATTTTATATTGCTTTATTTACTTTAAAGTATCACTATGCCTAGTATATGTGAATATATATTTGTATAATTATATGTATATATATACAATATATTCAGAACTTGATCTTGTACAGTAAGCTCAAAACCAACTAGGATTAAACGAAAGCTAGAATATAAAGATTAACTATATCTAGGATGTATAATCTTTTAGATAGAACTTTATCTAAATAGTCACAATTTGCCTAATTCGGTGATCTTTTGATTTTCTGTACTTACGTCAAATTGACGGAGCTGTCGAAGAAGTGTCCATGCAAGGGTGCATTTTAAGGATTCAAAATGGCCGGTTAGAATTTGTTCCGATCTCAGAATTTCTGCTTCATTGGTTCCTATCGGCTGTTGATGTCTTTCAGAATTTCAGAGCAAGTTTTTGGTCTT
Source organism: Aporrectodea caliginosa (assembly GCA_020284085.1). Taxonomy (NCBI): domain Eukaryota; kingdom Metazoa; phylum Annelida; class Clitellata; order Crassiclitellata; family Lumbricidae; genus Aporrectodea; species Aporrectodea caliginosa. The sequence goes on from JACEVL010000842.1 coordinate 532,054, forward strand.
GCTATTAGAACTCGGCTGAATCCGTGGACTTAGTAGCTTCACCGTAACGTTCATGCATAGTATCAGTTGATGTTTGGTAGTAAGGTCATGCTGACTAGCAAACTTGATGAATACTGGTGCAGTTGATTATTGGACGCAAGATAGAGCCTGTGGTGCGAATGCATTTGATGAGCTTGTACATGTTTCTGTTTGACTGGCAATTATTTTTAAATGTTTGAACCTTCGTTGTCTAGGGTTCAGCTTTAATACCGATTAGGTACTGTACTGTAAACTTCTGGCTACCAAGTTTAGGTTGTTAGGTTAATTTTCTGCTAACAACACAATGCTTTGAAATAGAATTTTGCACATAGTTTAATCAAGTTTATTGTTCATTAGTACTATTTTGACTAAAGGGTTGTCAGAAATTGTTGAACTCTCTCAGCCATGACTTGTCATACTGTTGGCAAAAGACCCAGGACAGTTTGGATCACGTGAACATTTCTTAACATTTGCTCTTACTGCTAAATTGTTACCAGTTTGTCATTTGCGCCAGTGTTGCTCGAGACCTTTCTGGTTATGCCCTATAACATTAACAGTTGTTAAATATTCACAAATATGTGTAATTAAAGTCTATAATTATTGTTATGGTTACATTTATTACCACAAATAACGTTTAGTGGTATCAGAGATGCTCTGTTAATTAACATTGCATTCCTGTGGCTTAGGCCGATGTATCAGGAAGTGGCAAATGATTTAGACACTTACCGATCATTTCAAGTTTCAAATGCACATTAATATCAACCACTTTGTGTCAGTGGATGATTTCAGTGTTTGGATACCAGCATCATCCAATTCCTACATTTTACACACGAGTTTACAAGCAGACATTACATGTACATTGTCCATCACTGAAAACAAAAATGAGCAGCTTTAATATAGGACATTGGTGCTTTTGGAGTTTTTAAGTATTGAAATTTGTTGTGATTTCCTTTAAGTGGTGCAACGTATGCATTGAATTACATTGCAATACCATATGATTACAAAGGTAAAATATGGTTGAAGGAACAGTATAATAAACTTCTGGTTCATTTCTTCATTTGTTCTTTTTATAGACCGTGTTTTAAAATCCTTTAGGTGTTTCTGCTTAACCTTATGTTCTTAGTCCATTATTCCTTTTCTCTTGTGGCCTTAAATCTTGCCTGCTGTGTTAAATCAGTGGTACTATAATTGCTTGCATTTTGTTGTTTTGAGTATTTTCTTGATGCAACAACCCAGTCCATAGTGACGTTGCAGTTTTCATTTTTAGCCCACAATTAAAATCCCTGAGCAAGTTGTTTTCACAGATGCTCTGTCACCAAGTAGTTTAATTTTTAACAGATAGGAGCAAACTGAGGTCTGGCAGTGCACAGGCCTCGTATGCTTCCCTTTATATATTTATGGTTGTGTAGTACCACTCTTCCAAGTGTATGTCTATATATGACTTGAGACCATGGCAGTGGGCATGTGAAGGTCAGTATTGCCCATGCATGCTCACAGCATAGCATGGTTATGCAGCCAGTGTGTTATTAAGTGGTGGCATGGAAATATTTTTGGCCATCTTTAAATCCAGACACCCTCGACCCATTGACTTTGATTGTGAAGAATATGTTATAAACGAGATCTTCACCCATTATACCCACAGAAGCGATAGGAGTAGCGTTGGCACTGCGGAGACACCAAACATGCGCATGCTGTATTGGTGTCTGGGAAGACACCAGGCCTAGTTAGACCTGTTTTAACCATCGGCGAGAAACTGACAGTCACTGAAAATGTCAACAACATCCTCAGCAACAATCCTCGATGGCCTGGCCAGCCGAGCTGATGACGTGTTGTTCAACTCCATCATAAATGACCCCGGGCATGTCTTGTGCCAGGAGCGACCGACAAGTCGATATGACCTCCGACCTAGGCCCACCCTTTCGTCATTCCAGCAAAGGACAGCAAGAACTTTCTACCGCGCATACTGCACAAAAACACTTACTGGATGCCCTGTGTGGTCTTACATTCCATATAGTGTACAACAATCCAATACATTTATCCAGTATAGATATGAACATTATCCATATCTATAATTAGTCTTAGCTCCTTTATAATAACAATAAGTTACGCACTTTTGTCGTTGGCTGCGTTATGACAGCCAGTTTTGAATAAACGAAAATACAATACAATACAATGTGCGGTTGGATGGTGATCAGTTGACTCGCAAATGTAAAGAGGACACGCGCTGAGGACATGAAAACAATGCAGGGATTTGATAATGAAATCTGGTCATTATCGAAAATTAAGAATTTCTAAAGCACTACTTAAAAGTAAGGTACCAGCTGACGGGCGCTGCGTCAAATCAGAGGGGTTGTCCAGAGATATCATGGGATGAAAGAAATCCAGTTTCCAGAAGCTCAGACACAGGAGGAGGCGGATGAGCTGTTATGATGGGTAGGTGGGTAATTGTATCGTAATCTCGAGATTTCTACAGCGCCCAAAAGGCGAAGTCAAGGGACCCAGCTTATTCACAGACACGACCAATCAGAATGCAATGGATGCATGGTAAGATTTCTTGAGAGGTGGACATTAAGCTCTGAGTGGAAACTGTGATGAGTGATAGAGAAGCTCTGAAACGGATGATAGTGGGTGAACAACGAGAGGTTTGGCCGAATGAAATGAAGTGTTTGTGGAATCCAAGAGGATGATGGTTCCAAGGTCGAGGTGCATTGTGGTACATGAATCGGTTAGAGAATTTATAGTCTAACTAAGAAGGGTAGGCCTATAGTTACTACTTACTACAGAGGAACGGACAAGAGTGAGGCAAGAACTAGGGTGATCGGCCGGGCAGAGCGGGGCAATTGTAAGAGTTTGTGAAGATAAGACATTGTATACAGTTGGAAGTATATATATATACAGTATATATATATATATATATATATATATATATATATATATACCTGCTCAGGCGGTGGTGCTTGGATGTCTGGTGAGATCAAGCTCGTGCGAGTTAGGCTATCACGTTGGCGAAGAGCCTTTTTAAGAAGACGTCGAACCTTTTTCAGACGATGCAGCAGTACAAAGCTATTGCTCAACTCAACTGCATGCAAACAGTGCGGGGCGCCTCAATGAAATTTCAGTTGACTTACAATTGTATGAATTCCTGGTATTTGCGCGCCATAATCTGCTCCCATATATTGTGTTAGAACGGCGTGCTTTCGTTAGGCTTTTATAGGCGACCTGGCGTCGTGCGGTTTTGTCCTCGGTGCTTGTCATGTATGACGTATTTCTATAAAAGCTATAGGTCGACTGTAGTATGGGATGTGACTGAATGCCGTGGCTCCGTGCATAAAAATTATCACGAGTTACGAACAAGATGAGACCTATCTGGATTCTGTAGGCCTCTGGATCACTCCCATAATTATAATAGCCTACTCGTGCGTGAATTAAATGGATTGCTTAGAAAGGTTGATTGGATATAAACTATGTCCAACAAGAGGAATCAGTAGGCTCATGTTTAGGCTATAAAACTATTTGATGGCGAGAATTTTAACAGAAAATCATCGTCATCATCATCATAATCATCATATTCATCGTTATCATCGTTATCATCATCATCATCATCATCATCATCATCATCATCATCATCATCATCATCATCATCAGTTTCCGCAATGTCTTCGGTAGTGTGGAATCTAGGGTACATTTTCTACTCTACAGTACATTGTGCAATTTGTGCCTAGAGTACCGGTACGTTAACTTATGCCTGGATGTGGCCTAGGCATTTCGTAAGAGTCCGAGGTGCCTGTAGGCACGGTGGACTCTACAGTAGGTTGTGCCTAAGTATGATGCTCTCTAGAGTACATTGTGCATAGGTATGATGTACTCTAGTCTAGAATCTGGAGAACGTTGTGCCTGGAGTCAACCTTACCCGCCAAACCGGCGCTGCCTAATAACAGTCCGCGAACGGAGGACAAGGAGCTCCGCCCGCGCAGCTGAGCGAAGAGGGCAGCGGCGCTGGACTGCTGTGGAGGGCGGGGAAAGTTCCCGCAGGCAAGGGGGAGCCAGGCCTTCAGAACAACGCCAGACCAGTTCAGAAACCCGGTAGGTAATGCGCTGCGGTTAGGGAACCAGCGGAGGACATCTGGCTGCCTGCATCGCCTAGCAGTGAACATAGCTTACGCTTGGAGGTCATCGGCAAATTCGGCATAGGGACTGGTTTAAGGACTGACTCGGCTGCCAAGGCAGTAGAGGTCCCAGGTCGGCAATAAAGATTTATAATTATAAAGTAGTGGGCCAAGGACTGAGCCCTGAGGGCTGAGGCAGGGCAAACGGTGCAGGGACCTAGAGCGACCTGGTGGAGGCATGGGCCACTGTAAACATATCCACTACAGCATGACCTCATTGACCGTTACAGCATGCCATTAAAATGACCACAACATTTTGACCACCGCAAATGACTATTAGGCCAGTATGTGCCCATTACAACATGACCATTGCAATATAGGCTACCCAATGAGACTTTATTTCCAACTTAACTCAAGAGAACTGTTTATTTTTTCCAGAATTCGCAATTAATTGAATTCTCGTCGACGGAATTCATTCTACGATCATTATACGTTGGTCTAAATGGATTCTTATTGAAGCCATTTCTCGCAAATGTCCTTTAATTCGTGCCTTTATAATCAAGACAAAGAATCGCACTGGCGGGCAAAAGTTTTGCGAAGACTGGAAACAACCAACTCTATAACATAGGCCTATTGTGTTGTTTGCAACCCATATTTATTCAACTCTGAATTTCGGCGAATTGCAAATACGTGTTGGTTTTATAAATGACAAAGCAAATATGGCTCATATCAAGTGTTTTTAAATACTTCACCGCTTGCGTGATATACTAAACATACATAGGGCCTACATACATAGGGGTCTATCAATATGCCACGATTCAGTATGGCGACCTTGTTGCGTTGTTTGCTTTTATATTGAACATGGTTTGTGTTCCTGCTCCTAGTCAAATCTGGTGTAGACAAGTCCATTAGGCTATTGGTTTTACACATGCATCAATGCGATCTGGTTTATTCTTGAACTTGGCTCAGACCCATTCATTTTACTTGGTTTCTGGTGCTGCCTTTTTAATTCAATCACACGTTCTGGTGCTATTATAAATGTTGCCATTATGTAGGCCCCTATGTATATATGTATGTATGTATGTATGTATGTATGTTTGTATGTATGTATGTATGTATGTATGTATGTTTGTATGTATGTATATATATATATATGTATGTATGTATGTATGTGTGCATATGTGTGTATATATGTATGTTTGTAGGTATAGGCTACAAGTAATCATTTTAGGGGCCCCTCAAAAGCGCTATGAACATTGTTGTCTAGCTGAGCAGGTGCGTCTTACAATAGCCATAGAAAAAGTAACTATAGCGCCTCTGAAT